>CAUYRH010108114.1:0-15290 GCA_963574655.1 Perodicticus potto
AAAGTCTCTTGAATGCTATCACAATCAGGTTGATGAAAATATCTCTGATTGTATCTGAAGCCCGTACACTGTACCCCATGACTGAATTATTGTACACAGATATGATTTAATAAAAAAGAAAAAAAAAAAAAAAAAAAAGAGGGAGAGAGCCTCATTACAATTTATCCATTCAACAAAATCTTGGAACATACACAAATGATGTTAGTTACAGAAAGACCTCAAAGGGACCAGTTATGACCCAGTTGCCAGTGAAATGTACAGTGGAACATGAACACCACGGGTAATTTTCTCATAATTTTGTTTTATAGCAGACAAACCACAGCCCACAGGACAAATCCAGCCCAGGCCTGATTTTATATTGCCTGTATTGTATTGTATACTTTTAAAGTGTTAAAAAACAAGAAAGAAAAAAAAAAAGAAAGAAAGAATAAAGAAGTACCAGTGACCATATGTGTCCCACAAAGCCTAAAATATTTACTCTCTGATCTTTAAACAAAATGTTTGCATTCCTTGTTAGAGTAACAAGTGTATGCTAATAAGCCATTTTATTTTTCTACTATCAGGAGTAGGTACACAGAATAATCAGAGATTAGGATACTGCAAGCCATTCTGTCCCCTTCTCTCCACTTAGCGTCTGTCCCGGATTGACTGATTGATTGATTGAATATGTGGGAGGACCCTAGTATATTTCAGTCACTGCACGGTAAATATAATGCTGTTCCAAGGAGTCTACAGGTTCACGGAAGAGACCTAAATGCTTATTCAATGAATAAATCAATCAGTCCTGCACAGTTTTACCAGGGCCAAGCGGGTAACACTGATTAGGTAAACCTAGCACACCTGTCCCATCTTCTAGTTGTGTGGCTGACTCTACCCTCTGTACAAGATGCCACACTTCCCTGGACCTGGGGTTTCCCCTCATTATAATATGGAGGCAATAAAACGCTTCAAGGTAAAAGACAAAAAAACTGCTGTGAATGTACAGAGATGCCAATATAAGATATTAAGGTGGCCTTGTGGCTTTCTCAGCTGGATGTTTTAAAATCGTCAGTCCTATACTCTGGTTTTTCTTTAGATTGTATAAATCTTTCCCTTTTTACTAAAATTGTCAATCCTCTCAAATTGAAGTTTCTTCTTAAATATCATATTTAAAATAAAAACTAATGCAGTTGAATATTAATAAAAGATAATGCCTGGGAGGTTTATTAATGCATCCAAAAATAACTTCCTATTTTAAAGCTAATGTGAAAATCTCCAAATCCTAGGGATATGCATCTGAATGTGTTAAACATCATTAGCTAACATTTACTTAGTCGCTGACAATTATTTGGGTTTTAAATCCAGAGGGTGTGAGAAAGATTATGAAAAGGAGTCAAGGGTGGTGTTAATATTGGTAGAAAATAAAATGTCACTCAGCAAAATGTAAATGAGGATATTTTTCTGGATAAAGCACTTGGATTTAGTTATTTATTTCATAAAATAGAAAAATTTGGTGAGAGGAAGACCTGCCAGAAGGAACATATATGTGAGAATACTAAATAAGATAGCCACGTTGACAAGGCAACATAGTGACCAAAAGAATCAGAATGACTTGAACGTGGAGAAAAGATGTCACCAAAAAGAAAAAAAAAAAAAAAAAGGTATAAGATTAATGGCACATCACCTGCTACCTCAGTGTCCAAGACAAGTGGACAAATTTGAAAAAGGTGAGAAAAGCCAGGCAAGAGATAACAAAACTCAAGAACGTAATCAAAGGCAAAAGATGTTAAAGAAGCAAAAACACAGAATGAAGGCATTCAAGTCAAGAAACTGAGCTGGCTCATGAAAGGTATTTAATAAGTGGAGACTCTAAAAGTCAATTGCCGTCGAGGTTACATGAGAGCGTGATGAGAAGGTACAGCCCAAGGAAAAGAAACAGACCAAATAACATCACACGGCTTTTAAAAATGCCATCAAAGCCCTTCTAAGAAGCATTTTTATTACACTGGAATCGTTTGTAACAGCTAATCAGACTGGAAGAGACACAATCTATATTGTACATAAACTGTTTAAGGGGTTATTGCTATTCTTACTTCTACTCCTAAAGAGAGGAGGAGAAGAGGTAGAGAGGAGGAAAGGAGGTTTGATGTTTTAAACTGAGGCATCCGTATGTGTCCCACTTCCCTGAAGGTCGAGATGGTGACTCACTTGCCTTTGTGTGTCTATTCCCCAAGGCTGTGTCTGACATATGCAGATGATAAATCCAAGTTTTCAGAATGAATATATTCATCAAATTAATAAAAAATGGACAAGTCTCCACTTTACTTTGTGTCCTTATAGCTATAAAGTAACCCTGTTCTCACCCTTTTAACCTCTTCCATTTTTTCTGTTAAAAAATGATTACAGAAATCAGACCTTAGAATATGAATAAAACATTTTTTCCCCAGATGAATAACAAAAGAGAAAAAATGCATCTGGGTTTATTGAGCTAAATTAAACATCATTTTTAATACATTGTGAAATATTTTATACATATACCCCCACACAAATAATTTCTTCTACATAGCTATCTGGATAAGAAATTGAGCCATAATTTATTTATTTTTTTAGGATTTTAGAAATTTATTCATCGTGAACCCATGTGAACCAGCCTCAAACTCACCAGCTGATACAATAATCCTTTGTTCCAGCAGAACTTCCAGCAGGTATGTGTGAATAAGTGAGAATCTGGAATCCCCTTCACTAGCATCATGCCTTTGCTAAAATTAATCATCTATGAACTAGCTAAAATTACAGTAAACTGCATATGTGGCCTTGAAAATAATAGTTTATACAGAAAGAAACTTAAGAGTTTAAGACATGCTTAAAAATTACTACCAAATTTCACATGCAAGGGATAAAGAAACCAAATTAAAAAAAAATACTAAGAGTGAACAGGTACATTCAAATCACACCTGCCTGAAAAAGATACTGATTTTTCATTTCCTGTTCCATTGTATCTAAAAATAAATTCCACATTGATTGCAAGGAACACACTCTTCTTGTATGGGATGCTGATAGTGAGGGAGGCTGAGTGGGAGCAGAGGTATGTAGGAACTCTCTGTACATTCCCCTGAGTTTTGCTGTGAACTTAAAACTGCTCTAAAAATAGAATATTGATTAAAACAATAAATACATCCCAAAGACTTGAATTTTTTTCCATACAACTGTGAAAAATATTCAGATCTATTTGAATGATAGTGAGGAGAAAGGAATGTAGAATAGATCTGCTATTAAAGATAAGAGATTTATATGTCTGAACACAATAACTAAGAAAATGCCATGAAGGTTATGTTAACCAGTTTGATGAAAATATTTCAAATCGTATATAAAACCAGCACATTGTACCCCATGATTGCATTAATGTACGCAGCTATGATTTAATAAAAAAAGAATATAATAAAGATAAGAGATTATTTCTTAAAACTGATTATGAAGAAAGCTTCAAATAGAGAATAGCTATAAATCACCAGGTATTTCTGATAAATAAAAAAGAGGCAGACAGATCTCAAAAAATCCCTGTTTGCTCATTTGGTGTGAAACCCATATATACAGGGGATGATTGTGTTTGCCATCTCCTTGGCCCTGTCCTCCCAGACCCAAAGATGTTCATAGTTTTCATTTATTGCCCCCAGACTGCTGGATGTCCCCTAGTAATTCCTTCCTTTATCAGAGATCCTTTCCCACTTTGCGGTATCCTCTCCTTGCCATGTTCTCATTTCTCCATGGCCACACGAAATCAGGCTTTGCTCTATCAGAATAAGTCAAATCAGAAACCATTCTGGCCAAGGTTCCTCCTATGGCTAAAATCATTAGAAGGCACAAGATGCTGACCTATTGTTATTTATGGGACACACCCAACCAGAAACGCATTCAAGACTATCTTAAGTCAATGCCCCAGTTCCAAGAATTGCACACTTGTCAAAGTACCACCAGAAACAACCTCAGACACACACCTACTGCATGTCCCCCCACTTCCCCTCCAGCCTTACAATCCTTTTCCTACAAACATGCCAGGTGGCTCCAACCTCAGCAGTTTCTCACCTGGATTGTGATTTCCTCCAGAGGGAAGCATAATTTCCTTTTTCACCTCCTTCAAGTCTTTAATATGTCATCGTTCCCTGACTACCTTCACAACTGACAACCTTACTTATATCCACAATACTTCTCACATCACAATGCACAGGATAAAATTTCTGATAAGATAGTTTATTTTTCTCTTCCCTTGTTGGAATGCCCCCTCCAAGGAGAAATTCTAGGGATGCAAAGCCCATAGATAGGACATGCTGCATGTTATACTTCCCCTCATTAGGGCTTAGGAATTAATATTAGCATAGCGAAGTCTGCAGAACATTGAGAAAAAGCAATGTTTTAAACTTTCCCAGTGAAGAAATGTTTTTAACTATGATAAACTTTTATAAACCAAATATTTAATTTTTGTAGCATTTACTAATATTTTCAGAACATATACATTGGGAAATACTGCCAATAGACAGTGTCCCTGTTTCCCTTCTTCTGTGCCATGGCCCCCTTATTCTTAGGGGTACAATCTAAGACACACCCAGGGGATGTCTGAAACTGTGTATATTATTGAACCAATATACATTATGTTTTTTCTTATACATACATAACTATGATAAAACTGAAATTATAAATTAGGCACAGTAAGGGATTAAAACAATAACTAATAATGGAATAAAACAATATATTATATTATGTAATATATAATACAATATACAATAATAAAAGTTACGTGATTATGGCCTCTCTCTCTTTCTCAAATTATCTTATTATACTATACTCACTTATTCTTGGATGGCAGTTGACCTCGGGATAATGAGTCCACAAAAAGTGAAACCACAGATAAGGTGAAACTATTATATTCTTTTTACTTCTCCACTGCTCTTCAGAGTCACCAGCTTTCTATCAGATGTTCCCTAGACAAATACAATTGTCTTTTGTGGATCTCTGCTTTGCTTGATGTCTATCTCCTACATCTAGAGGATCATAGGGTCTTTCCTGAAGCTTCTTCATCTATTTATATGCCACTTCTTCTGTTTCCTCTCCTAGTCCTCTGAACACTCTTTCTGTTTCCTTCAGTTGTTTCTTGCCTGACATTTAATTTTTAGCAATATGCAACTTCAAAAGATAAATCCTCATTTTACTTTTCTTTCATTTTTTTATCCTTAGAAAGATGGATCTTATATTTTCAACTATTATTTCTATGCTGATTCTCATGACTCTAATCCAAACCCAGGATTACATTTGAAAAGAACAACTTAGATAGGTCAATTATTACCTTTTACAAAGGAACAGTTTTTTTTTTCTTTTTTCTTTTGAGTCAGTGTTTCACTCTGTCACCCTAGATAGACTGTGGTGGCATCATAGCTCACAGTAACCTCAAATTCAAGCAATCCTCTTGCCTCAGCCTCCAGTCCCTAGCTGTGACTACAGGTGTCTGCAGCAACACCCAGCTAGTTTTTATATTTTTGTCAGAGACAGAGTCTTGCTCTTGCTCAGGCTGGTCTCGAATTCATGAACTCAAACAATCCACCCACCTTAGGCTCTCAAAGTGCCAAGAATACAGGAGTGAGCCACCATGCCCAGATAAGAAGATAGTTTTCAAAAATCACTATCATCTAAATAACATAAATAAGCCTTTTGCCAGATTAATGAGAAACAAAAAAGTAAGTCTCTAATAACCTCAGTCAGAAATGAAAAAGGGGAAATAACAACAGATACCACAGAGATATAGGAGATTATCCTTGACTACTATAAGAAACTGAATGCCCAGAAATTTGACAATGTGGAGGAAATGATCAATATCTGGAGTCACACCATCTCCCTGGACTTACTCAGGAAGAATAGGTCTCTGGAACAGACCAATACTAAGCACCAAAACTGAAGAAACAATAAAAAAGCTCCTCCCCAAAAAAGCCCTCGAGAAGATGGCTTCACATCAGAATTGTATCAAATCTTCAGAGATGAGTTTGTACCTATACTGCAGAACATATTCCAAAACATTGAGAAACAAAAATGCTCACCATTCCTAATCATCAGAGAAATGCACCTGAGATATCACCTAACCTCAGTGAGAATGGCCCATATCACAAAGTCCCAAAGTTGGAGATGTTGGCATCGATATGGAGAGAGGGGAACACTATTGGTGGGACTGCAAACTAGTACAGCCTCTTTGGAAAGAAGTATGGAGAATCCTCAAAGAACTCAAATTAGACCTCCCACGTGATCCTGCAATCCTATTACTAGGCATCTACCCAGAAGAAAAAAACTCATTTTATCATAAGGACATTTGTACTAGATTGTTTATCGCAGCTCAATTTACAATTGCCAAGATGTGGAAACAACCTAAATGCCCATCAGCTTTGGGATGGATTAACAAACTGTAGTATATGTATACCATGGACGGACTACTATTCAGCCATTTAAAAGATGGAGACTCTACATTTTTTGTGTTAACCTGGCTGTAGCTGAAACACATTCTTCTTAATAAAGTATTGCAATAAAGGAAAAGCAAATATCCAATGTACTCAATACTAATATAAAGCCAGAAGACAATCTAATACATGCCCACATAAGAGAAAAACTCAAATCAATTCAAGATGATAGGAGAGGGAACAAGAGAGAGGAAGAAGGGGAGAAGGAAGGGGATTAGTATGCTCCCACTTAATCAGCATAATGTAAGGGTATATGGCACGCCTTTTGGGTATGGGACAAAACTACAAAAGGGACTCTATCTAACAAATGCAAATATTGTAACCTAGTTGTTTGAACCCTCACATTAACTTGAAATAAAAAAAAATCACTATCATCATCATCATCATCTTCAAATGCATTTTCATCCCCAACTCCCCCATTACCCTGGACATACCATTTTCCCTGTCCACAAACAAGGCTTGAAATATTGCAATTACCTTCAACATCTGCTTTTCCTTCCCTACATCCTTACCCATCCTCATCATTAAGTGTTTTTTCATCAGTTGCACATTCTTTCACACAGTTACTTTATTCTTTGGGTCCCCCTCCAACCCTTAACCTTCTTTTCTTCTACCTATGAACTACGCCAATCAACACCACGCACCAGTAAGGTGGCTCAAAATGAGCTATCCATCCTCCCAATTTGTCTTATATATCTTAGCCAGAGTTATCAAAGTATAAACTTCACTCCCTCACTTACCTGCTTACTCCTATTAATCATTTCTATTTCCTTCATTTTACACATAGCCTCTATTATCTCAGACTATTTTCTCTAATCTTATGACCCTCTCCAGAGCCTCAAAGTATTTTGAAAAAGGGTGAAGATAAAAACTGGAAACTTCATTACAAAAAAAGTCTCAGTGATGCGGATTGTAGTGGGGGAAGAGAGTACAGGAGACAAAAAAACAGAGACACCTACCTCTTAGAGTTTGTCCTCCAGTCAATACACGATAGCCAACTCTCTACTGTATGTGTGAACAGGATGGAGAAGGCAAATGCACAAAAAACAGTAAAAATTCCATATATACTATATTTTGGGTTCTGCATTTGAATATAGAATCTGGGAATACAAAAACTTTAAAAAACAAAACAAGAATGTTCTTCTGTATTAAACAAAATTAATCCAAAATGGATGACAGGCCTAAAATGTAATTTATAAACCTGAAAATAGAAAACTTTTAGAGAAAAAGAAAAAAGGAGAAAGTCTCATGATTTCCTCAGATTCAGCAATGAATTCTTAGATAGGATACAAAAAGTTATGAAACATACAAGAAAAAGTATAAATTGTACTTCATTAAGTAAAAAATTTTTACTCTTTGGAAGATACCATAAAGAGAATAAAAAAGACAAGCCACTGACTAGAAAGAAAAAAATTATAAAACATGTATTTGATAAAGAGCTTATATCTAGAATATATAAAGAATTCTTACAATTCAATTAATAAGATGGCAAAAAATCCACCTTTTTCAAAGGAGAAAATTAAAAGATCTGACAGTTACTTTGTCAAGGAATAGATAAATAGAGTCAATAAAGACAGGAAAAGATGTTTATTATCTGGGTTGAGTCATGTGGGGGGTTAAAACCAGAGATATTGGTGTGGATGTGAAAAGGGAACACTTCTACACTGCTGGTGGGAATGCAAACTAATACGTTCCTTTTTGAAAGCTGTTTGGAGAACACTTAGAGATCTAAAAATAGACCTGTCATTCGATCCTACAATTACTCTACTAGGTAGATATACAGAAAACCAAAAATCACATTATAACAAAGATATTTGTACCAGAATTTTTATTGCAGCAGTATTCATAATTGCTAAGCCATGGAAGAAGCCCAAGTGCCAATTGACCCATGAATGGATTAATAAATTGTGGTATATGTACACCATGAAATATTATGCAGCCTTAAAGAAAGATGGAGACTTTACCTCTTTCATGTTTACATAGATGGAGCTGGAACATATTCTTCTTAACAAAGTATCTCAAGAATGGAAGAAAAAGTATCAAATGTACTCAGCCCTACTATGAAACTAGTTTATAGCTTTCATATGATAGCTATAACCCAATTATAGCACAAGAATATGGGGAAAGGAGCAAGGGAGGGAAGGGGAGGAGGGAGAATGAGTGAAGGGAGATTAATTGGTGGATCCACACCTATGGTGCATCTTAGAAGGGTATAGGTGAAACTTAACTAAATGTAGAATATAAATGTCTGAACCTGATAACTAAGAAAATGCCATGAAAGCTATATTAACCAGTTTGATGAAAATATTTCAAATTGTATATAAAACCAGCACATTGTACCCCATGATTGCATTAATGTACACAGCTATGATTTAATAAAAAAAAGAAAGTTGAATAAAATCAAAATTTGGGGACTTATTGGTGCTAACCATATTGTAAGTTCTCAGCACATGCAGCTAATGTCCACCATGTACACATTCATCTTCACAGAAACTTCTATTGGAAGAGTCACTGAACAAAGATGACAAAGATCCACAAGTTTAGATTCTAGTGATGGTGAAGCAGAGAATAAACAATGAACACAACAGTGACTAAATTAAATGGCATATTAGACAGCTAAATGCTAGGACAAAAAGAAGTAGAGCAGCCTTAGCCAGATCAGGTAGATGGAGAGACAGAGGAATTTTAAATATGGTAGGTCAGGAAGCTTCACTGAGATTACATTAAAGGAGGGGCGAGCTGTGACCCAGAGGGGAGAACATTCCAGATGAAAGGGGAAGCTTGTGCAAAGGCCCTAAAACAAATATGTTTGAGGAGCAGCAAGGGACCCATGTGGCTGGAGGAGATGAGAAGAGAGGGCTAGTAAAATGAGGACAGAGAGGTACAGACCCCAGAGGGGAGAAAAGGGTCTTCTCCATTATGAAGGACTTGGGCTTTCACATGGAGTAAAATAAGGAGCTCTGTGGGGTTTTGAGCAGAGGAGTGATATGCTTCAACAAGATCACCAGATCAGCAAAAAGGGACTGCAAGCAAAACTTATTTGTTTGTTTTAATTCAAGGTCATTTTCAGACACAGAGAAATACTATCTCCACTGGCAAAATGACTTTGTTCACAAGCTTTGGTAACCACCAGAAGCTTGTTAAACAGAAGTCATTAAAATTTATCACTGTAAAATTCAGATACCTTTTCGAAGTTCCCATTAATATGTAGTGCTACAAGGTCTTACAGATTACCGCCCAGAATCTGGAACCCTACTTGGTATAAACACTTTACGCAAATCCAGAGAAATGCAAATCAGGGTTGCCCAATTGCCCAAAAGGTAGAACTCCACCTAAATGTCTTATTACTTTGTTTCTAACTTACATATATTTCATAGAGTCATGAAAATCTGTTAAATAGTTTCAAATTTTTCTTTTTTACCCAACTTCATGTCGATTGATTTCATCTAACTCTGTATTTATAGACTCAGTTCAGTGCCAAAGCTTTGAAAATTAGGGTATGGGTTTAATTTTGTTTTCCAAAGTTCCCAGACGCAATGATACATTTTGCTAATGAGTAAGAATGTTGTTTGCATTTAGGTTCTATGAACTACAGGTCATTGTAGCCTGTCTACAAAATGCCATCATCACAAGGCCTGTGTTCACTGAGACAGCCACATGGAAGTTACACTGCACAGGCACTCCTGAAATGACTGAGAGCCATCGCCTGCGATTTATTCCCTTGAGGACCACCACCAACTGTGATCCAGCCAGAGTTCTGGAAGGAAAATAGAGTAAGGTCACCTTCAGTAAATCAAATCAAATGAACAGTAAATCAAGGCATGCCGGGTCACTGGGAGCTAACTGCTTGGATGCTCACGGCCAAGTGAGTGAATCAAGGAGCATCATTTTTACACACCTGGGCAAGGCGTTTTTGAACCACAAAACACAAGTGGTTCGCAAGAGATTTTAACAACCAGGTCATTATCAGTTTGGTGGTGGCAATCCAGGACTAGAGCTACTTTAATATTTCATTCCTTCAGTCCTTCCTTCATTCATTCAATAAATATACATTGAAGACCTCCTATAAACAAAGCTGTGCTATCTGCTGAAGACAGAGCCAATAGGATAATACAGGTATTCAGGAAGACATTTGTTGTGAAGGACTGGCTCACATGATTATGGGGGCTAGGAAGGCTCGCACTCTGCCATCAGCAAGCTGGAGGTCCAGGAAAGCTGGAGGTAGAATTCCAGTCCAAGCCCACAGGCCAATTCACTACGAGTGTTAATGGTGTGAGTCCCATTTCAGACTCAGATCAAAGGCTCAAGAATAAAGAGCACCAACATCTGAAAGCAGAAGAAGCAGAAGATGTATTCTTCTGCTTAATTCACCTTGGCTGTACCTTTTCTTCTATTCAAGCTTTTCATTGACTGGATGTTCCTGACCAGCATTTGTGAGGGTCACCTTTACCCGGTCTGCTGATGCACATGCTAATCACTTCCATAAACACCCTCACAGATACACCCAGAAATGATGGTCATCCCCCAACCCCAGTCAATCTGATGCAAAATCAACCATCATGTATGCCCTGCAATCTATTTTTGTAAACAATTTTACTGAAACACAGTCATGTTCACTTGTTTACATTTTGTCTCTGCCTGCTTTGACACAAAAACAGATTGAGTAGTTACTACCAGAAACCACATGGCCCATAAAGGTGAAAATATTTCTTCTCTGGCCTTTTGCAAAAAAAGTTAACAAATCCCTAATTGAGTACTATACTGTCCAATATAGGAGCCACCAGCCTCATAAGTGTGGCTAGTCCAAATTGTCATGTTCTGTAAGTGTAAAGGAGACACCAGATTTCAAAGATTTCAAAGAGTTAGTATGAGAAAACTGTAAACTACCTCATGAATAATTATTTATATTGATTACAAGATGAAACTAATTTTTTTTATCTATTGGGCTAAATAAAATATTATTAAAATTGATTTCATCTGTTTCTTCTTACTCTGTTAAATGTGGTACAGGAAAATATAAAATTATATACTGGGCTTGCATTTGTCATTCACTTTATATTTCTATTGAGCAGCTCTGGTATAGAAGGAAAGTCTCTAGCATGCAGACGGAGTTTTCAGACCAGCCAAATAGGAAAACTCTGTTCTCACCTTCCTGTCCACTTTATGTTTTCTTTTTATACTCTGCCCCCAGATCTTTCTTTTAGCAATTATCCCAAGTTCATAAACTCACAAATATGAAATGCTTTCAGGCCACAACTGCTTAAAATTCAATAACAACAAAAAAATCTGTACATCAGAATTTCACACAGAGACAGGTCAGTGGCTGGGTTGTGGAGTGAACATCTGCTGGGTCTGCTGCCTAGCAACATTCTTCCTACCACAGCAGGGCCCTAAGCAAACTCCACAAGGGAAACCATCTTTGAAGTTTTTTCATGTACACCAAGAGATTTTCAATACAGGTGCCATTTCATGGGGGAAGGAATAGTCTCCTCAACAAATGTTACTGGGAAAACAGAACAACCACATGCAAAAGAATATAGTTGGACCCCTACCTCACATCATATGTAAAAGTTAACTCAAAATGGATCAATGATCTAAATAGAACAGCTAAAACCATCAAACTCTTTCACAGAAGGCATCAAAGTCATCACCTTCATACTTGGCAGTGGATTCTTATACATGACACCAAAAGCACAATCAACAAAATAAATAGGTAAATTGTACCTCTTCAAAATTAAAATCTTTTATGCTTTAAAGGACATCATCAAAAAAGCAAAAAGACAACCTACAAAATGGAAGAACATAGTTGTAAACATATATCTGATAACAATCTAGTTACCAGAATATACAACTTACAACTCACCAACAAAACAAAATATATATACATATATATATATATATATATATATATTTTTTTTTTTTTTTAATGAGTACAGAAGTTGAATAGACGTTTCTCCACAGAAGATATACAAATGGCTAAAACGCACATGAAAAGATACTCAACACCATTAGTCATTATGGACCTGTAAATTAAAACCACAATGAGGTACTGTTTCACACCTATTAGGATGACTGTAAATTTTTACTGAGAAGTAACAAATGTTGGTAAAAATATGAGGAAATTAGAACCTCCAACATTCCTAGTGAAAATATAAAATAGTTTAGCCACAGTGGAAAGCAGTTTGGTGGTTTTTCCAGAAGTTAAATACAGAATTTCCCTATAACATAGAAATTCCATTCATAGATACATACCCAAAAGAATTGAAAACAAGTACTCAAACAAGTATATGTATATGCATGATCACAGAAGCACTATTCAAAGTAGCCAAAAGGTGAATTAGCCCAAATGTACATCAGTGAATCAAAGGATAAATTATGGTAGATATATACAATGGAATATTTTACAGCCCTGAAAAAGGAATGGAGACCTGATATGTGCTATAACCCAGGTGAGCCCTGAAAAAGGGATGAAGTGTGATATATGCTATAACCTATGTGAACTTTGAAAACATGTCAAGTGGAAGAAGCGAAACCCAAAGCTCACACAGTCTATGATTCTATATGAATATGAAATGTCCAGAATAGGTAAATCCATAGAGACAGAACACATCTTGGTGGCTGCCAACAGTGGTAAAAAATGAGGAGAAACTGTTACTGGGCATGAAATTTTATTTTAGCATGAATGAAAATGTTCTGCAACTGCAGAGAGGTGGTGGTTACACAGCACTCTGGGAGACCAAGGCAGGTGGATAGCTTGAGCTCAGGAGTTTAAGATCAGCGAGAGTGAGATCACATTTCTACTAAAAACAGGAAAAACTTGGTGGATATCATTGCAGGTGCCTATAGTTCCAGCTACTTGGGAGGCTGAAGATTTTTTTTATAGGAAACATCTAGTTAGCAAGTGTAAAAAAAATAACAGAATTTAGAAAGCATTATTTTTGTATTAGTTTGCAGTACCACCAGCAGTGTAAAAGTGGGTTCTTGTCTCTCCACATCCACTCCAGCATCAGCAGTTTTGAGATTTTGTGATGTTGGCCATTCTTGCTGGGGTTAGATTATATCTCAGGGTGGTTTTAATTTGCATTTCTCTAATAATTAGGGATGATGAGCATTTTTTCATATGTTTTCTAGTCATTCATGTCTCTTGCCCATTGATATATGGGATTATTGGTTTTTTTCATGTGGATTAATTTGAGTTCTCTATAGACCCTAGTTATCAAGCTTTTGTCTGATTCAAAATAGGCAAATATCCATTCCTATTGTGTGGGTTGTCTATTTGCTTTGTTTGTTGTCTCCTTAGCTGTACAGAAGCTTTTGAGTTTAATTAAGTCCCATTTGTTTATTTTTGTTGCTGATACAATTGCCATGGCAGTCTTCTTCATGAAGTCTTTCCCCAGGCTGATATCTTCCAGTGTTTTTCCTATGCTTTCTTTGAGGATTTTTATTGTTTCATGCATTAAATTTAAGTCCTTTATCCACCTGGAATCAATTTTTTGTGAGTGGAGAAAGGTGTGGGTCCAGTTTCAGTCTTTTACATGTGGATATCTAGTTCTCCCAGCACCATTTATTGAATAGGAAGTCTTTCCCCCAAGGTATGTTCTTGATTGGTTTATCGAAGATTAGGTGGTTGTAAGATGTTAGTTTCATTTCCTGGTTTTCTATTTGATTCCAAATGTCCATGTCTCTATTTTTGTGCCAGTATGCTATTTTGACCACTATGGCTTTGTAGTACAGCCTAAAGTCTGATATGCTGATGCTGCTGGCTTTGGTTTTATTGCTAAGAACTGCCTTAGCTATTCGGGTTTTTTTTTAAGGTTCCATACAAAACGAGGAAGGAAGTATGGAGAACCCTCAAAGAAATCAAGCTAGACCTCCCATTTGATCCTGTAGTCTCATTACTGGGCATCTACCCAGAAGGAAAAAAATCCTTTCACCATAAGGACACTTGCACTAAACTGTCACAGCTCAATTTACAATAGCCAAAATACGGAATGGATACCACAACCAGGCCCACCAACCCAGGAATGGATTAACAAGCTGTGGTATATGTATACTATGGAATACTATTAAGCCATTAAAAAAGATGGAGACTTTACATCCTTTGTGTTAACCTGGATGGAAGTGGAACACATTATTCTTAGTAAAGCATCACAAGAATGGAGGAACATGAATCCTATGTACTCAATACTGATATGAGGACAATTAATGACCCAGCACACAGTGGGGGGTGGGAGAAGGAAGGAGGGAGATAGGTGGGGGTCTTGATGTGTGACACACCTTTTGGGGGTGGGACACAATTATAAGAGGGACTTTAACAAATGTAATCAAAGTAACCTGGTTCTTTGTGCCCTCAATGAATCCCCAAAAATTAAAAAAAAAATTATGATGTTTGCAATCACCTAATGAAATAATTGATTTAGGTAAAAGATCATCAGTAGAAGAGATCATAACACAAGAAATTAATGTGGAACTTTAAAATGGAATGATCAGACTATCACTTGATAAATCTTAGCATCACTAAAAGTATATCAAAACAGTGGATACCTCCTAATGAACACAATGTGATGAATATCTTCTGCAAAGCATTCTTGACCAGAACACTTAGATAAAACCAAATGCAGATCTATTTTTAGATCTCTGAGTATTCTCCAAACGTAAAAGGAACATATTAGTTTCCATTCCCACCAGCAATGTAGAAGTGTTCCCTTTTCTCTACATCCATGCCAGCATCTCTGGTTTGGGGATTTTGTGACGAGGGCTAATCTTACTGGAGTTAGATGATATCTCAAAGTAGTTTTGATTTGCATTTCTTTCTTA
>CAUYRH010108118.1:0-19238 GCA_963574655.1 Perodicticus potto
CAAATCGCTGTGCATTGCCAAGTGCTCATCCACTCCGACAATTCACTCTGCGAAAGGTCCAGTACTCCCTCCCTCTCACCTGCTGACTGGAGAGTGATGAACTACGGAACCGTCGCCGCCGCCATCTTCCAGAACCCCCCCCCCCGCACCTGTTTTCATTCCCTGTTTAAGTTATCATGTAAAAGGTCACCCTCGGCATTGAGACCACCAGGGGGCAGTGCACACAAACTGGATAAGGCAGTTTGGGAGGCCAAGGCCAGAAAAGGACCTCAGACGTATAGAAACTACCGCAACAGACTATATATTCTCAAATTCAGAGACCACAGCAGCAATGTCAGCACTTGAAGTCTTGTCAATACAATAATTGGGCACCACCCCAGAGCTATTGATTCAGAGGGTCTGGACCAGGACTTGGTAATCTGCGTTTGCAGGAAAGAAACTTCAGGTGATTGTGACACTTTTTGAAGCTTGAGCCTTACTGATATAATTTGCAGATTGACTTGGGCAAAACATTTCTAACTGTTTTGGGGGTTTTTTTGGAGGGGGGTTGTTTGTTTTTGTTTGTTTGGTTTTTGCTTTCAACTGTAGTCAAGAAGGACTGATTTCTCAGCAAATAAAGGATTAATTTTAGGATGAAAAGCAAATTTTAAGGCCCCAAATTTCTCTAAGTGTATGAATCATCTGAAAAATTTTAACTGTCTCTTCCCTTCTTATTTGTATGAATTTTGAGAATCAGCTGTGCCACCTCAAAAGTATGATTTAAGGCATGGGTTCGTTTATGGACTTTCTGTGGGATGACATTTGCTTTAAGTTGGAATCTCACATTCTCTCTCTCTCCCCCTCCTTCCCCCCTCTGTCTCTCTTATTCTCTCTCTCTCATGTTCTTTCTGTCTGTCTTTCCACTCCTGCACCTGTCCCCTAATTTATTCTGAAGCATCCTTAAGGTAGTAGTTATATGACTTAATCAAGTCACCAAATATCTATGAGTTTCCATACATCTGTACAATAGGTTAGTATCTATTTTACCTCTCCCACAGATTTTTCATGAAGATCAAATACCATCAAATATGCAAAGTTATTTATAAACTGTGATGTGGTATGCAATCATAAGATGGTAGTAGTAATAGCAACAATTTTTTAGCTTCTAGGAAGCACTATTTTTGATTATGTGTAATTTTTGTCAAAAGTCTTTGTTTAAATAACAATTTTCAGAATGAATGCTTTCACATATTGAGAGAGAGATACTCTCAAAAGGCATTTCTTTTTTTTCCCTTATTTAACAAATCAAATTTCCCCTCTGGCTGTGAGAACAAGAACTAAAATTTTAACAAGTGTTTAAAGAAAGGATGCCTTTTTGTCCCCGTTTATTTTTGAGCACAATAATTTACTCTGGGGAATTCAACAAACATCAGTTAGGGAAGGCAAGGATGAAGAAATAAAGGACTGAAAAACAACCTCACCACATTTTTGGAATTAAATGAGTGTTAGTGAAACCACCCAAGAAAATGGAAACTGCTTTTATGGATTCTTAAATCCATCTCTATTCTCATCAAGGCCTTCACAGAGTCATACTTAATAGTTTAACAGTATCAGCTGAGTCTATCCACAGACTCACAGAATACCACAGATTCTGTCCCAGGCAAGGAGAAGGGTAAGAAACAGTTGTTGCCAGAACCCAAAACTGTGATCCTGACTTTCCTCCAAAACTGGGGCCACCTGTGGTGATTTTTAAAATGTCAGCTAATTTTTTGATATTCCTCCTTTGAACTGGGATACAATTAGTGGTTTTCATCTGATAGATTGAAGTGGAATCAACAGTGTGTGATACTGAGACAAGATATAGAAACTTTGAGACTTCTATGTGTGTACTTTTCCCTTTTCTCAGTACATTCTCTGGGGGAGGTAGTCTCCAGTGTTGTAAGCAGCCCTGAAGCTTCTTGCTGACAATTGGGCAAGCTGTGAGATGAATGCTGTCTAACCCAGTTTTAACGGAACCCATGAACCACAACCACCCACATAAGCAGGTTCTAGACTTGTAACTCTCAGGAACTGTGTTACATTTTAAGTTTGTTGTTGTAAGCTATTACGTTTTGGAGAAATTTATTATACAGAAATAGATAGCTAGTACAATACATTTACCTTGTCACAACTAAATGATTGTGTTAAAGTCTTTTGCCTTCACCTGAGCCCTAGTTAACTGGGGAGCTGTTACAGGGAGAAGATAGAAATGTGTTTATATCCAATCCAGAGTTTTCTACTCATTCAAAGTATGGCTACTGAAAAGTTTGAATTTCAGAACTGGCTTTTCATTAATTCAGTCTTTAAAAAAAAAAGTTCTGCTGACTGAATGTCATAACTAAAGACTTGAGTATGGATCTCAGTTGCATTGTTTTAGCCAAGGTTTTCTGAGCATTCTGAGCATTGCTCAGAGCTACCCTACAATGAAAGGAGTCCTTCCAGTTGAAAAGGACACTAGACAGAAACTCAGAGCTTGATGAAGAAATAAAGATGTGGGATAAAGGTAAATATGAGACTAACAAAAAAGCCTATTTTCAGTTACATACACATATAATTTGTTCATACCAATAACTAAAAGAGCAATTAGGTAAAAGAAGAAAATAAAAAGCACACAAATTGAAAAGAAAGCTGTAAAGTTATCAGTATGCAAATTATGCGGTCTCATATGTAGAAAATACTTGAGATTTCCTAAAGAATTGTGAGAACTAAAGCAAATTCAGCAAAGTGGCAAGCATA
The DNA here is from genome assembly GCA_963574655.1 of Perodicticus potto. Classification (NCBI taxonomy): domain Eukaryota; kingdom Metazoa; phylum Chordata; class Mammalia; order Primates; family Lorisidae; genus Perodicticus; species Perodicticus potto. The sequence goes on from CAUYRH010108118.1 coordinate 2,755, forward strand.
TGGCATCCCAAAGGACCCCAAATAAACAAAGCAATCTTGAGAGAGTGCAAACTTAGAGGTCTTACCCTTTCTAAGGTAAGGGGTAAGGGTCTTACTCTTTCAAAACTCCTTTCAAGCTGCGGTGTTCAACACAGGGACGTACTGGTATAGACAGACTTAGAGAGCAATGGAATAGAATGCTGAGCCCAGAAATAAACCAGCTCTTGATTGGTTAGATGATTTTTACAAGAGTGCTCACTGTCATAAACTGGGATGTAAGAGTGAAGAAAAGGAGATGTGTCCCTTAGCAGGGTAGTTTCTTGACTGGACAAATTTAGAGAAAGATGAGGTAAGTGAATTTGCAGGGGGAAAAGCAAAATGACAGGCTTCACCAATAAAGAAGTTTATTTTCTGGGAGACATCTGTGACTCAAAGGAGTAGGGCAACAGTCCCATATGCCAGAGGTGGCAGGTTCAAACCCATCCCCGGCAAAAAACTACAAAAAAAAAAAAAGTTTATTTTCTCTGCCACATGTGAAGTTTCATACAGGGGTAGTCTGGCCGCTCTGTATTCATAAGGAGTTCAGGCTTCTGTCTTTCAACTTCACCATCTTATTATGCAGCTTACTTTCTTTAGGTTGCTCAGAGTCTAAAATGCTTGCTGGAGGTCCAGCTGTCACATCTGCATTCCACACAGCCTGATGGGGAAAAAGCTTGTTTCTCAACTGTCCTGTTTTTTTCATTAGTCTTGTCAGAAGTTTAGGACAATTTCTATATACATCTCATTGATCAGAAGTTTGCTTATTAGCCACACCTAGCAGCAAGAGAAGCTAAGAAATATTTTTCTGGGCAATTTTCTATCCTAAAAAAACAGAGGTTCTTTCCTTAGGGAAGAGGAGAGTGTGGAAACTTGGAAGACAGTCATTACTGTAAACTATATATGCTAGTCTTTGTATAAGTTCCCTCTGCAGACAGTCCTAAACACTGCACATGATGAGCTCACTGCTCTCCTTCAAGCCTGCAAAGATATTTTCTGAGGTTAGAACTAGAGGCTTAGGCAGGAAAGCCTCTGCCCCAGAGCATGTACATGTCTGGCTCCAGGACCTGTGCTACTTGGTTCCAAGGCATGTCCATAAACCCTCCTAGCCAAAAATTGAGTCTGTCTCTTCCAACTTATTTCAGCTCCTTCATGGAAACTTGCTCAGGGCCTGTTAACTTTTCTAGTAGTCACAGTTTCAACAGACTCAGTTATTGGTTTTCAAATTTGAAACTTCAAATCAGAAGGAGGTAGGGGTTGCTTCAGAGATAGCAAAGAGGCAGACAGCCAGTGTCGGTTTCTCTTTTCCTGGACTTAGCTTTGCAGGCTATTTCAGTCCATGAAGCATAGGGAGCCACAGCCATCACTGCCACTGTGTCTGCCTACCAGCAGTCCTACCTCAGAGCAGCCAGAGTGAAGCAGCTGGTATCTCCCAGAGCTCAGAAGTGGGACCACAGGGATATAGGCAAAAAGCCTATAAGTAAACCTTTAAATGGTTCCATTTTATGAAGGCAAGTTTAAAGTATTTTGTGAGTTAGAAAGGAAAAAAATCCTGGATAGAACGCCATATGTGGTTTAGAACCTAATCATGTAAAAGTGATTTAGGGCTGAGCTTCGTGAGGGCAGGCCTGCAGGCAGTTACCTGTATATCTCAGGATTTTCCAGACTACTCCCTAAAGGTGATTAACTGCCTCCAGATGGTCTAGCATTCAAACAGCTTATTTCCCCAGAACCTTGTTTTGTGGTTTTTTTTTTTTTTTGATTACTTAGTATAGGAATAACTTTAGTGAAGTGGTTATCAGTTAATCTGGTTAAACCTTAGCCCATAAGGATGTCTTTAAATAATGTTAGTTAAGTGGTTATCAGTTAATCTGGCTTATCCATAGGCCAGGCAGTAAGAGGCCTGGGGCCAAGGTTTAAGTGATATGTTTATTGATTAAGTCATGTGCCTATATAAGCTTTGGTGGAAGAAATAAAGATTGCCATTTGCCATGAGTGTAAGTGGTCCCCCTTATTACTCAGACTATTTCATTGCAGGACTCATTCCTCTGTGTCACTGATCAAATGGGAGACTTTTAGGCAACGCAGGTAAGTCCTCCGTTCCAAATTCCACTTGATGTCCAAGCATCCTGAGCTCCCTCACCAGGCCACAGCCCTCAGTCCCCAATTCTGCTTCCTGAACTGGGAGGTGCTCAGCAAACATAAACAGAAGTCAGAGGCCTGCATCTTGTGCACCCCCATGAGCAGAGTCCCCGGCTTGGTAAAGAGAGAGTAGCCCAGAGGCCCAAGTGTAACCCACTCCATAAGCAAGAAAACACTTTTTATGTTTTTTTGTTGTTGTTGTTGTTTACTTATGTTTTAAGTTCCCAACCCAGTAAGAGTTGCTGAGCCGCTGATGCATCCCCTTTTGAGTCTATTTCCCAGAAATGGTGAAACACCCTTCTAGCCATGAAACAACTACAAAGCCTTATACCACCTTTTTGTACAGAGAAGAGAAGATAAATGATGCACCATGGCAGATCATACCCATGGACTGACTGAGCCTATGCGCAAAGTTGGAAGAATGACCAGTTTTAACCCCTAGCTCATTATAATACTAAAGTCCCCACCCTGTAGGGACTTGCTCATTTTTTGTTCATGGGATTTATGTACTAACGTACATGCATGCCCTTTGCTCTCCACCTCAAACATGTAATACTGTTCACTCCCCTCACATGTTGTTCATTTTAACCTCCATAAAACCCGCTGACTCTGTTGGTGAGGGAGGTAGATATGAGGCTGTCCATACCCTTTCCTCCCCATAGCTCCATCTACTCTAATAAATCCTATCTCCCTTGACAATCCTCATTGTCTCAGTAATTGGCTTTCTCCGTGGCAAATAACAATGAACTTTCCCGAGAGGGGGGAGAGTTTGAATAACAATGAACTTTCCTGAGGGGGGAGAGTTTTGTTAACACAACAACCATGGGACAGTGCAGCTGGGCACTACAAAGGTCTGCAGGAGCCCTAGATCTCCAAAGGGTCCTTCTAAAAGTGGGTTTCTGACCATGGGGAAGTGTAGCCCACTGCAGGCAAAGGACAAGCTGGACAGGACTATCCTGCCTCTGAGTAGATCATTTAATATTTCATCAAACTCCCCAAATTTGTTCTGTGCTCTTTTCTAGTTAGGGAATAATTGGCCATAAATTCACCTACACAAAGAAGGCAGAAAAGCTTTGTGGGGGGTGAAGTAGTGAGGTGGTAGTGGTGGAGCCCTGTCTCCTTTGGCAGTGCTTTGACTGGTTTGCCATGCTCTACCTACTGTTCATGGTCACTGACATTACCGTCACACTGTGAACCCCTGGTCCTAGCCAGCTCCGTGGCTGGAACATGGTCAGTTTTGAAGAGCATGAAATGATGAGCTCAGTCCTTGCCATACAAATGATTACATCTAGTACAGAACATACAGTGCAGCTTTGAGAATGAGGTGGACCATTTTACAAACAAGGAAACTGAAGCTCAGAGTGAGACTGACTGGTTGCACAGAGTTGACAGCCAGAGTCCCTCTGGCTTGGGTTTGTGCTTTTCTGTTATATCCATCCATCCCTGTAAGTCAATGCAACTACAAACTTTCTTCTCAGAGTTTCATCATTAGCACCTTTGTTTCTTGTTGCAGAGTTGGAAAAGCTTTTCCCCTAAAAAAGGTAACTCAGGTTGCCTCTTTTTCTAGCCTCAGGTAAACAGAGGATCATTCCCTAAACATGCAATAAACCTCTTGTGAGCTGAGTATGGTGGCTCATGATTGTAATCCCAGCACTTTGGCATGCCAGGAATTTGAGATCATCCTGGGCAACATAGTGAAACCCCCAATTTTATGAAAAAGAAAATTTTTTTTCTTTTTGCAGTATTTGGCTGAAGCTGGGTTTGAACCCACCACCTCTGGCATATGGGGCTGGTGCCCTACTCCTTTGAGCCACAGGCACCGCCTGAAAAAATATTGTTAAAAATTACCCAGGCATGCACACCTGTAGTCCTTACCTCCTTAGAAGGCTGAAAGTATCCCTTGAACTCAGGAGTTGGAGGCTGTAGTGAGCTGCCACTGCTCTCCAGCCTAGGCAGTAGAGTAAGACTGATTCTAAAAAGAAATCATAATTTCTTTCTAATTCGGATTCTAAAAAGAAAAAATTAAATTAACAAAAAAATCCTTTTCTCTCTGTGTGTTTATAAGGTCTGACAACTAAGTTTGTGAACCATCCACCCTATGCTTATGTTGGCAGCACTGTTCAAACAACTCAGGAAGGTTTCATCACCTTGGTGTATCAATGTTTCATAGCTGTGTTTTTGTTGACATGTGGTGGGGTGTCTTGTTGAGTGGTGCTCATTATTGTTGTGCATTTTGTGTGCCATCACAAGAACACTGGAGCTTGAATTAGAGTCATGAACAAACATAAAGTTTTTTGCTAAACTTGTCAAGAGTGAACGTGAAATCAGGAACATGTCAGTCCAAGTTTATGGGGATACTGCCATGAAGAAAATGACAGTGTACAAATGAATTAAACATTTTTTTCTTAAAGGAGAGAAAGTGTCACTGACTTTTTCACAGAGAAGAAGTCAGGGTAGCCTATGAGGAGAACTAATGAAAACATTGCTGACATTTGTCAGATTGTGCATCAAAATTGTTTGCTGACTATGAGAAGCATAACAGAGCAAATAAACATCAGGGATTAATACAGGGGAAGGCAAACAGTGGTCCCATGAGGAATACTTGTTACTGTTAAGTGATTTGGCATTACCAACTTGGTAGGAAAAGAAGGGAAAGGAGTGACTCAAGAATGGTGCCGCTGTTCTTCTTTGAAGTCCCAAGGTGAGAGGTAAGGTACTGATAAATTCCAGAGTGCTTGTGTGGTTGCAGCCAGTGGCTGCAGAGAGCATCATGTTCATAAGGTCTGGTCCTCACTTCAGATCAGTAAAAATATAAGAATAATAAAAGGCAGACTCAATAGAATTAATAAGCAATGATTAACTTCAGGGCAAGAGTGAAGGTCCAAGTATACATGCTTTGAACGAGACATCTTTGACTGTAGACATGAGAACTGTGCTCATGTCTGGGAGAACAGCATCTGGCAAATACTTGTCTCTCTGTGTCTCAGAGTCCTCATTTCATGTGACTGTGGTAACAAATTACTGAAAATTTGCAATACACATGTACTCTCTTACAGTTGTAGAGGCCAGAAGTCTGGAAAAAGTTATGTATCAGGCTAGTGCTAAAACTTTTGCTCAAGTCAACTCATTGCAGGACCAATGATGTCTTCTGGAAGCTTGGACAATAAAGTTCTTTTCCTTACATTTTTCAGGTCCCAGTGCCTGCCTATATTTCTTGCTCCTGGCCTCTTCCTGCATCTTCACAGTGCATCACCCCAGTCTCTGTTCACATTACTTGTTCTTCTGTGCCAAATCTCCATCTGCCTCTCTCTTAGACGGGCACTTGTGATAACATCCACAGTCCATCCAGATAATCCCGGTGGACTATCATAAGATTCTTACTCACATCTCCAAAGCCCGTTGTGCAGCAAGGAATATCAATGACACAGACTTCCGGGATTAGGACCCAGATTTCTTTGGGGCCATTGGTCAACTTGTCATGCTTGGTTTACTAACATGCATAGTAGGAATATGCCTGTCTTCTCACAGGATTGATGTGATGATCATATCGCTCAAACATAAAACTCTTCTTCCTCCTCATGGGATCAAACTGTGCTTAAATCCTAGCTCCACTACTGCTTGGAAAAAAATTGGCCTTTCCCAAAGAGAGCTCTGGCCTTGGCTTCATCCTAAGCTCCATAAAGACTTGGTTCTTTGAGCCCAAGGAGAAATCTATTCTAGCCAAAAAGCTATTGCCCCTAAAGTACAAATTTCTTTGATAAAGTGAAGTGATCCAATGTCCAGCATAGGGGAAGTGCTCAGTGCATATTTGTTGAAATAGCATGACCCATCAGTCAATTTCAGTCACTCAGAATTAGGGTGGGGGTTGGTCCCTGATGGCCAATCACCTGGAAACAAAAAGACAATAATTAAGGCCTATGACCCAGTCAAACTCTAAAAATGCTAGTGGGCATACATTTTCTGTCATCTAAGGTTCAGAAAGTGACAGTGAGACATGGAAAGAAGATTCTACTCAGGATAAACCCCAGGACTTGACCCAAGGATACCCAAGAGGAAAGTCCTATCCCTCAGGAGCATAGAACAGAGAGGGGAATGTCTTCTAAGTAGGTCGGACTATAGTTGTGCCACCATGCCTGGCTAATTTAAAAATTTTTTTCATAAAGATGGGGTCTCACTTGCTGTCCAGGCTGGTCTCAAATTCCTGGCATGCTGAAATGCTTGGATTATAGGCATGAGCCACCATGCTTAGCTCAGAAGTTGTTTATTGCATGTTTGGGAACAATCCTTTGAGGCTGAGGAAAGAGGCAACCTGGGTTCCCTTTTTAGGAGAAAAGACTTTTTGAGTCTGCAACAGGAAACAAAGGTGCTAATGAAGAAGTCTCTGGGAGAAAGAGTGTAGTGACTTTGGTTTATAGGGATGGTTGGGATGTGATGAATTTAAGATTTTGATAGAGGACGGGGGTGAAGTGGGAAGGAGGTACTATGGGCATCAAGATACTCAGGAAGAAAGAGCAAGGGGCAGAGATAGGCAGCTATGGTTGCTGAAGGCAGAGGGCAGAGTAACTCTGGGTCATGGGAGCATCTCTGTAGCCAGAAATACACTTGACAGTTAAGCAGCATGGTCTCTGTGCCATTGCCCTTTATCCCTTTAACAACCACCTCTTCCTCCTCCCAACATTTCCCTCATGATTAATTCCTTCACCCTAGGCAAAATTTCTCAAGGACATGCCTTCCTTATATTTATTTAGTTGTGTCAACTTAAGAATGACCAGGTTCATTAATATGCAAAGGAGAGCTTTATTTCCTTCCCTTGAAGGATTGCAGCCTGCAGGGTGACCATGCTGACAGTCTGGGAAACAACAGTGCTGGGCAGAATCTGTAGTAAGTACTTTGAAAGGAAGGCAATAGGAACAGGACCTTATGCTGAGAGGGTGCCTACATATACAAACTTAACAAGGTACAGGAGGAGTTGTGAACATTTATGGAAGGAGGAACATGTGTGTGTGTGTGCAGTTGAACTTCCTTCCCCTTCATAGGTCACATGGCAGCATTCTCATGATCTAAGGGTAGAGTTTTTGGCCCTTGTGTCAAAAGGTGAAGCAAAGGACACAAAAGTCCTCATTGTGCATCTTCCATAGACCAACCAGAACCACTCCAAGGTCAGTGGCCGCTCATCAGGAAGGTATGCTGGTCAGTTGTGCCAGAACTAAAAAAAAACCCAGGAGCTTCACTAGGTAGTTGGGGAAAATCAATGGAGAAGGAAGTCTTTCCAAAGGGCTGGTTCTATTTAAGGCTCAGGGAAGAAAGCCTAACAGCAGTTAACAAAAAAAGCAGGTATAATGTGGTGTGTCTGATCTCTAGTCCTGTCAAGGTTGAGAATTCAGTTTTAAGGTTTCTATGGGGTGCCCTTGGCCAAGAGAAAGTTGACGGAGTCAGTTGTGGGGATTTAGGATTTTATTTTTATTCTATAGTTGTTAGACATGTTAGATTAAGTGCTGGAATAAAAGGGGACTCAAGAAGCAGTTCTAGTCTCTACTGTCACGGAGTTTGCAGCCTGGAAGAAGAGAGAGATGTCAATCAAATAACCACTCAACTGGATCATTACAAATTCTCATAGGTGCTGAGAACCAGTGTCAACTAAAGAATGATGAGTTTCATACGTTTGGAAAGGTGAGCTTCATTTCTTAGCCATAAGCACTCAGCTCACTGTCTTCATTAACAGAACTTTATTACTGACTGTTCACATTAACATGTTTTACCATTCCAGAAAACTCATGTCCTGGAAGCTGAAGTTGCAAATAGTTGTAAAATTTGTTTAAGAAAATCTATTTATTCATATTGGAGATTTCCCAACCATCATGCATTAAGCAGCCTGTTGTCCATTCTCAGGACAACAGGCTGCTTAACTAGAATTGTCTCAAATGACTTTTCAAGACTGCTTCAAGACCTTTGCCTTGCTGTGTGTTATCAATTCTAAATGATTACATTGTGAACTTTGCCAAAGCCTCATCTGGCTTACCATTGAAAGAACTGTTTTAAACCATTCTCCTGAATCTCCTAACTATTCCAACTTTGCCTTCCCCCTTGGAGATACTACTAAGATTCTGACAAGGCTGTGCACTCCCTTGGCATTGAAAACAATGAACTTGAATTTGGCAGATGATGGTGTTTTGAAGGAGCAAGGTTTAATCCTGAGAGATCTCATAACAGAGAATGATAAGCAACACTGGAGTTTTCCCTGGAAAAGTAATTGTTGCTTGAGCTGAATACTAAAAGTTATAAAGGAGTTTACGTGGCAAAAGAAGAGAAGTGGATGAGAGAGGGCAAGGAATGGGAAAGGAAAATATGCAAAGGGTCTGTGGCAGAAAAGAACATGGAACTTCAAGGGAAAGGGAAAGGACTGAATGGCTGGAGCCCAGGGACAAAGGCAGCACAGGGAAAGTTCAGGCTGGAAGTGTAGGAGGGCTCAGCCCACCCACTAGGGCCTCATAAATTGCTTATGTCAGCAATTGTGACTTTTATCTGGAGAGCATTGGAAAGACATTGACAGATCTTTTTAAACCCAATTTTTATTTTTGAAAGTGCTTACCATTCACAATCAGCAAGAAGCATTAATTAGGAGTCCACTGTGAGTATTCCTGGGTATAGACAGCCTGACTAGCCGGGATGAGAGGGTGAGGGTGCTGGCAAGGAGATGGAAATAAGCAGTAGATTTGGGAGATCTGTAGAAAGTAAAAGTGAGGGCTGAAGAAATTAAGTCAATTTACCCATGTCACTTAGTGGCTTTTTAAATTTAAATTAATTAAAATTATGTAAAGTTACAAATTCCCTTTTCTCAGTGACATTGGAAAGGGCCCCCCTACCCCTGTTCTTTTTTTAATACTAGAGCATTTTTTAGCTTCTTTGGATTTTGGAGGTTAATAGCACCACATCTTGACTCTGAGAGAGTTACCAACTGTTTGCTGTCTCAGTGCTCAGTGTCATTCATGGCCTCACAGGACAGAGAAGGCGTCTACAGTCAAATATACTTTTTTAACCTAATATTTTGCAAAGCTGACTCAGGTTTTTACCATAGGACTTATGTATCATATCTTTAAATATCCAAGAGGGAGATTTTATGTACAGGTGTGTTCTTAATTTATCTGATCAAAAACTCTTTTGGGGGATATAATTTTGTACTAATGTGCTATGGAATCCTGGTTTATGTAATAATTACTAGACAGATAATTGTAATATTTGTGAGACAAAAAAAATTCTTTTTTTTTTTTTGGCTGGGGCTAGGTTTGAACCCACCACCTCCAGTATATGGGGCCAGTGCCTTACTCCTTTGAGCCACAGGTGCCACCCTCCTCCAAAATTATTTTTCTTGGTTATAAAAGAAATAATCTGGGATTCAGCTGAATGTCTATTTTTGCTTAATGTTAAAAAAAAATACAGTGGTTATCATTCGTGAAATTACTTCAGTGCCAGAGGTAATGTCACTTTAACTGCGAAATGTCTTTTTCCTGACTGTTGAAGCTAGATACTTATACTTCTGTGCAGGCCACACATATATACACACCGAGAGTCCTTGTCTCTTCACAAACATAGCAGCAGAAGTTGTCAGCTTTCTAAGAAGCTGCCATCAGCGTAACTCAGTAGGCCTATAGTAGACACCCACTGCAGGTACGACTGGCAAGCAGAATGAGATTTTTACAAACTCTAATGGTAGGACTAGCACTGTGGTTTGGATTTATTAAATTATTTTTTATACTGAATCTTTGCCATTTGCTTCTGGATGAAGAAAGAGGAAATCCTATGAACTAGTAATAGTCCTAATGCCTAAAGGGAGACACCATGAATTTTAGGTAATTTCTCAAAAAAAGGAAAAGATGATATTCTCATATTTGGCCTTTCCAGGCCATGTACAACAAGGCTGTACACGCTCTGAGGAAGGCCTGCCCGCTGCCATCTGAGTCTGTCCCTTAAGCTTAGTCCTTTTGCCTGTGAGTTTATTTCTTTGCTTTTGTCAGCACCTTTTTGCTATTATTCAACTTCTTCCAAACATTGGCTTGTTTCTGAAGATCCATAGAATTCTTGCACTTACCAGCTTTACCCTACAAAGCCACACCCTATGTTCTTTTAATCCAGAGACAGTTAACCTTGCAGCTATTTGCTTTTGCTGCTGCAAGTTGGCACTAAGCATGAATGTTTCCTTGACAAAAAAAAAAGTTATTTCAGAAATCGTCTCAAGCCTGCTTGCTCAGCCATTCATCCACACCAAGCATAAAGTCTGTCAGAACTCATCACTTTTATTTAAGCAAGGCCCTGACACAGAGCAACTTTATTCTAATCATGCTCACGTTTGATTTGACAGTTTCAGGATATCTTGTGTGCCCATTGTACATGATCAGATAGATAATTTGTCACCAAACATTTTCTTTTGGCAACTGTGATAGATTTTCACCTTCTTTGAGACCAATTTCTGGGGAGCAAAAATGCCTCTATTAAAAATATCACAGTTTTCCAGTTCTCTGGAAATATGTGAGAAAACACATTACAGAATCAAACACAGCTTTTTTCACTGGGAGAGGGGAAAAATAGTTGATGGAAAGTAGCATTAAAAAAATAGAACCCATGGAGAATTGAATTCTGAACTGTTTGAATTTCTCCTGGAATCCTATTTTTTCTAAATAAACTATTACATTTACTCCATTGCTTTTGTTAAAATTTATATAACACCCTAAAATGAAATTTTAACTCTTATATTAATAATGATCTATAAACGGAATCTCTTAACCCTATCAAATACATAACCTTACAAAGACTAAAGATCACTGAATAATCTGACATTTCTGAATAATCTGTTTTGATTCTGACAATGTTTTATAATATTGTCATAAACCTACTATTTCTAAATAGTAAAAACCTAGTATTAAAACCTAGTATAACCATAAACCTAGTATTTCTCATTTGTTGAATGTGTATTACAGTTCAAACACTCTGCCATATATATATATATATACATATATATATATATATAATATATGTATTATACACACACACACAATTTCATATAATCTTTACATCCTTCATGTGAGGCATTATTATCTCCATTTTGCAGAAAAGGAGAATGCGTCTCAGAGCACTCAAGCTTCTCATTCAAAGTTATTATAAGGAAAGTTCATTTCCAGGATATGGTCTTGTATGAATTTTCTATTTAGGTGATTAATTTGTACCAATCTTGGTCTTGAATCATACTATGTAATGTATTTACAATAGGGGAAGCTGAGTAAGAGATAAAAGGGAAATCTTTGTACTATTTTTGCAGCTGTTCTATAAATCTGAAATTGGTTCTAAATGCAAAGTTTACAAACAAATGGTCACTACATTTGTTCCATCTCTCTCCTCTCATTTTCTAGCTAGTGAAACTGCAAAATGCACAGAGGTGGCTCTGTCCATGTAAACTTTTTTATGATGTTAAGCTTATGAGATTTGGGAATTTGTGGTGGCAGCAAATGTTGTTTTCTTTTTTTTTTGAGACAGAGCCTCAAGCTATCACCCTGGATAGAGTGCGGTGGTATCACAGCTCACAGCAACTCCTGCCTCCGACTCCCAAGTAGCTGGGACTTCAGGCGCTCTCCACAACACCCGGCCATTTTTTTTTGTTTGCAGCCGTCATTGTTCTTTGGCAGGCCCAGGCTGGATTCAAACTCACCAGCTCAGGTGTATGTGGCTGGTGCCCTAGGCCTTTGAGCCACAGGCACCGAGACGCAAATGTTAAGTTTTCTAACAAGGGCAGGGTGCAGTGACTCATGCTTTTAATCCTAGCACTCTGAAAAACCAAGGTGGGAAGATCATTTGAACTCAAGAGTTCAAGACCAAGCAAAGCAAGGGCAACACCTCATCTCTACTGAAAATAGAAAAACTAGCTGGTCATTGTGGTGTGGACCTCCAGCTACTTGGGAGGCAGAGGCAGAAGGATCACTTGAACCCAAGAGTCTGAGGTTGCCGTGAACAAGACTGATGCAACTGCACTCTAGCCTGGGTAAGACTCTCAAAAATAATTTTATTTTTTTTAAAAAGAGTGTATGTAGCATGCAATTGGCTCTTCACCACAGTGCTATTCATAAAAGGATTAAAATTGTGCTCAGGTTTCCATTTCCAATGCCCATAACTGGACTTTGACTAGCAGCCTTCTCACAAAGTCTCAATCAGCAGCACACCTCAACTGATAAAGGGAGCTACTATGGGTGATGCTTTAGGTCAGGCAAAACATGCCCTCATTTGCTTCATGTATATACAACCCAATCCTAACCTAGTAAGCATGAGGAAAGGACTCAGGCAGAACTTCTGGGAATAGAGGTGTTTTCTTCTCTATCTCTAAACAGTGGTTCTCAACTAAGAGCAATTTTTGCACCACCCCTCTGATCAGAGGCTGTTTATCTATGTTTAGAGACATTTAGGGTTACATAAGTAGGAATAACTGGAAGTAGAAGCTACTGGGATCTAGTGGGTAGAAGTGAGAGGCACTGCTAAACATCCTACCATGTACAAGACAGCCCTGAACATAAAGAATTATCCAGACCAAAATATTGACAGTCCTGAGGTTGAGAATTTTTTCTCTAAATGTTGATACATCAAGATGTAAAATATGATCTTCTGTATCCTATGGCAAATAGCCCAAGAATTCAACCAATATTAAGAATGGCAGAGAGATGAAGGGAAAAAAGTCTTGGTTCTTGAAGGAAAAACAAAGTAGCTGAGAAAACTGGGCATGAAGTTTGTTCTGCCTTAAGCTTTTCTCTTCATTGCAGAAATAAATTTTCTTATTGATTAAACACAGCTTGAGTCAAAGGTTTTCATACTTGCAGTAAAAACAAGCATCTTCATAAAATAATGTATTGTATCAGGTAAATCAATATTTGTTTAACTAATTATCTGTAAGTCAGGACTTCTGTCATGGGTCTCAGTATATAACTTCTATAGTTTGTGGTCCTGTCACAAAACTAGTGGGTAAAAATGCTGAAACCAAATATTGCATTTGTCTTACTCCACAGCTTTTGCAAATAACCATCACAAGCAAATTGTATTTCAAATTTAAAGCAGAATATACCTAATATTATTAAAATACTAGTAGCAATTAGTATTGGTGGTACTGGAAGCAACAACATAATTATTTCCCAGGCTAAATTATAGCTTTAATCCTAGGAAGTAACGTAATTTTTAACATGTGAGAGAATGGCCATTAACTTTTTATGGTTTTGAAACATTCTCAGTGAATCTACTTAGAGTTCCTTATTTAGAAGAGACCCCCCACCAGATTTAGCTGGGACTAATTTTCTCTGAATTCATATTGAAAGTGCAATTGCAATAGTCTCCTGCTCTCCTGCTATCTGGAACTTGCTGGTTCAGATAAGATTCATTTTTCTCATTTGTCAAAGGAGAAGATTAGATTAGACTAGATATACAGTTTCCTCCAAAATTAAATTCTGTAATATTAATATTATATGGACATATATTATTTTTTTCCTTTGTGTGCATGAATGCATATGAGAGTGGGACTGATGTCCAAAATCCTTTTTATATACAGGGACTGCAACTATTAATGGAGATAGAGGCACTTGGTCAGGGTTCCATGAGTGGTTTGACAAATATAATGACCCAGCATAACAATATATACTCTACATGTAAGAATGTACCCCAGGGCACACTTATAACTTTGACTCAATCTGTACAAAAATAAAGTGTGGAAACAAAACATGTGTAAGCCGTTATATTCTGAAATAAAACAAAGAAAAAGAAAGAATGGGGCGGCACCTATGGCTCAAAGGAGTAGAGCGCCAGCCCCATATGCCAGAGATGGTAGGTTCAAACCCAGCCCAGGCCAAAAACTGCAAAAAAGAAAAATAAAAAAATAAAAAAATAAGAAAGAAAAGAAAAAGAAGGAATGTACCAAAGGGAGATAAAGTTCTAGAAAGGCTTTTCCATTTGTCTGAATCATACTCAAGTGAAAAACAAGTCATTAAGAATTAGTTTCTTGCCTTAGAACCATTATATGTATAACCTGCTCATGGTTCTACACTCAGCTGACAGTGGCCCTTCTAAAATTCTGGAGTGCTTGAGGAAGGACACAGCAAAAGATACAAAGGGAATTCTAAAAATCCATAGCATGAGGTAACCTATATTTTTATGCAATTTTCTGAGGCACTTTTATTCTATTTTTAAACTTTTTACCATAAGATTGGCTCTCATCTAGGTAGCAGGATGTCATGGCATGCCGTAGGTAAATTGTGTTCTGCCAAAGGTATAGAATTTCTTGCATGAAGTCTTACTCTATTCATGTTGACTGCTGATGACCTTTACGCCCTACCACTCCTCTTCCTTCTTGCTCATGCCTGAGAAAGCTCATAAGAAAGCATAGATGCACCCTCATCCCCTGGTGACCCCTAAAATTTCAAACCAAGGAGTCCCTGGCCTGTGCATTGGAACACATAACCCAGCTTCACCAACTAGTTGCCACTAAAACCCAGCCTTTTCCTGCTCCCTCAAGCCATGTCTGGCACAGATAGAGAGCTGGCTTCTGCTCTCTCCTAGAAAGCCTCATTATGTGAGTCATGAACATTTTCAGACCCCTTTGATGTGTGTGTTGGCAGCATGATCAGTCTTGAAATCCAAATCAAATTTTGGGTAAGGAGTCCATTCTATGTTTGTGAAATAACCAAAACATCTTGTGTGTTTCCTCCCATAACTGGTATAATAACATTGCTTTTGAAAGTATATTAAGTATGTTATGTAGGAATTTAGAAGGTATCAGTGTATTAGCTAAAAGTTGCATTTCCTACTGCAAAGGGACATGGGCATGATCAAGATCCTTGGGCTTCCTGGTGATGCTATCATAAAAGTAAATTATAAATATGATATTTTTATATTAATATGGTGTATTATAGTAATTATTTTTTTAAGGTTAAACCATATGTTTGTAGGAGAACCTTACTTGGTCACAGAATATTAATCTTTTTGCTGGTTGTGGGATTCAATTTTCTAGTATTATTTTGAGGATTGCTTTGTTTATTTTCAGAGGAATATTGTTTTGTCATTTTATTTTATTGTGATGCTTTTGTGTTGCTTTTGTATTTTTTATTAATATGGACTAGGGAGATGAGTTAAAAGGTGTGCTCTTATTCTTTTAAAGTGTTTGCAAATGATTGGCATTAACTCTTCATTAAAAAAATGGCAAGAGATGTCACTGATAATTTTTAATTTGGGGTATTTTTTGCACGAAGATTTTAGTTAGTTTAATATTTTACATGTTATAGGTCAATTAACACATTACATTTTATTCTCTATTTTGATAGTTTTGCCTTCATATAATTTTTAAATAACTTATAATATTTAAAGTTTCTAAATATTTATGGCAATTAAAGTCTTAAAAAAATATAAAGGTAAAAAGTAAATTATAAAGAACTTGACAAAGGCCATTCAATACTTAGAAAAAGACTAACAGGAGAAAAGAAACAGTACATAATAGGATGCACCAATTAGGGACTATTTTTGTTTCTACTTTATACTATACAAGAATAGTAAAAATAACAGCTAATTTTCCAAATAATGTATTCACCACTGATAAAGCCTTTAGCATAAAACTGATTTTCCAACTCTACTAGTTGATTTTTGCCTTTCATTAAGTGGAAAGTGAGTACGTGCTATTGTGTTTTCTATTGATTAAGAATCTACACAAAACTCTTTCAATAAGAAAAGCACTAGAATAAACTGAAGAAAAACATAACAGAGCCAGATTTCATGTAACTGGAAAATGCAATCATTTTAGCTCTTTCTTAACACTCTTGGGATAATTGTTTATAAACAGCTAAATTATGCAATGTCTTTCACAGTTATCTCTTTGGAAGTCATGTATTAAGGGCACAAGATAGGTTACAGTTCGTGTGTCATTTGTAATTTTCAGAAAGCCACTTAAAAAGTGGACAGTGTATGGTTAGGTGTGGTGGATCATGCTTGTAATCCTAGCACCTGGGAGACCAAGGATTGTCTGAGCTCACAGGTTTGAGACCAGCCTGAGCCAGAGTGAGACCTTGTCTCTAAAAATAGCCAGGCATTGTGGCGGGCACCTGTAGTCCCAGCTACTTGGGGGACTGAGGCAAGAGAATCACTTGAGTCCAAGAGTTTGAAGTTGCTGTGAGCTATGACTTCATAGCACTCTACCAAGGGTGACAAAGTGAGACTCTGTCTCAAAAAAAAAAAAAAAAAAAAAAAAAAGTAGGGGGGCGTGTGGAGGGTTAAATTAAAATTAAAAATTTGGCAAACATTACAATTTTCACCCAATTGTG
>CAUYRH010108122.1:0-65289 GCA_963574655.1 Perodicticus potto
TTTTTTTTTTATATGACCGAGTAGTACTCCATGGTGTAGCATTTCACTTTTGATGTTGCATATTCTATGCCCATGGCAATGTCTAATGACATGAATCTGCCATTGTGCTACCATACAGATGATTTCGTTGCCCTAAAACTCCATTGTACCCCACATATTCCTTTCTCCCTCCCCTTTCCTTCTGGTAACTACTGATTATTTTTATTGTCTCTATGGTTTTATCTTTTCCAGAATGTCATATAATGGGAATCACATAATATTCAGTGTTTTCAGATTGGCTTCTTTCATATAGTGATAGATATGTAAAGTTACTCCTTATCTTTTCATGAGTTGATAGCTCATGTTGTTAGTGCTAAATAATATCCCATGGCCTGGATGTATCACAGTTTGTATGTATTTATCTACTGAAGAACATGTTGGTTACTTCCAAGTGTTTGCAATAATGAATAAAGCAATAGGCCCCGGCTTGGCACCTGTAGCTCAGCAGCTAGAGTGCCAGCCACATACACCAGAACTGGTTTGAATCCAGCCTCAGGCAGCTACAACCAAAATATGGCTGACCTTGTGCGGGTGACTATAGTTCCAGCTTCTTGGGAGGCTGAAGCAGGAAAATTGCTTAAGCCCAAGAGTTTGAGGTTGCTGTGAGCTATGACGCTACAGCACTCTACCGAGGGCTACATAGTGAGATTCTATCTCAAAAAAAAAAGGCAAAATGCCTGGTGTGGGGCACTCTGGGAGGACAATGTGGATGGATTGCCTGCGCTCAGGAGTTAGAGACCAGCCTGAGCAAGCTTGGTATCCTGTCTCTAAAACATAGCTGGGCATTGTGGCCTGTAGTCCCAGCACTTGGGAGGCTGAGGCCAGAGGATCACTTGAGCCCCAGAGTCTGAGGTTGCTGAGCTGTGACATCATGGCACTCTACCTAGGGTGACAAAGTGAGACTTTTTCCCTCCACAAAAAAAAGAAAGAAAGAAAGAAAAAGGAATAAAGCAGCTATAAATGTCTATGTGTAAGTTTTGAATGGCCTTCCTAAGTTACTCTGCTAGTTTGCATTCCCACTGGCATAAATGAGTGTTCTTGTTGCTCCTTGCCACTATTCAGTGATGTTGGTTTTCTGGATTTTGGCTATTCTAATAGTGGTATCTCATTGTTGTTTTAATTTGTATTTCCCTGATAATATATGATATTCATAACATTTTTTATACACTTACTTGCTATCTTATTTGTATATCTTCTTTGGTGAATTGAGGTGTCTGCTAAAATAGGCCCATTTTGCAATCAGCATTTTTGTTTTCTTGTTACTGAGTTTTAAGTTTTCTTTGTATATTTGTATATTTAACAGTCCTTTATCAGATATGTCCTTTAAAAGTATTTCCTCACAGTCTCTGGCTTAACTTTCTGTTCTTTTGACAGTGTCTTTCTCAGTGGAGCTATCTGTAATTTTAATGAAGTTGAGCTTATCAAGTTTTTCTTCCAGACAGCTTGCTTTGTTGTTGTATCTAAAAGGTCATTACCAATCAGCTAACATCTATGCTATATCTGAGTCTGGTTTGGACACATGCTGTGCCTAGTCAAACTGTGTTTTCTGCCTTTTAGTATGCCTTGTAAATTTTTCTTTGCAGCCAAACATGATGCACTGGGTTAAAGGAACTTGTGCAAACAGGCCTTTGCTAATGTGGTGGTAGGTGTGGGTCTTAATGCTTTATGATCTTGTGCCTCTGAGCTGTGACCGCATCAGTGCCTGTCAGGTTTTCTTTTATTCTAACCTCCGTAGGTTGCACAGAGGGGCTAGAGAGGGCTGTAGCTGGATATGAGCTAGCTGTAGGTTACTCAATTTGTATTTTCTTTCCTCCAAGGCCAGTTAGACTGTAGTGAAGCCGTGGCAATTTAGGCTTTGGTTAAATAACTTCTTCTGAAGGCAGATTTTGTTAGGTAAAACTGGATATTCTGCCATATTTCACAAAGGTTACTTTTTCCCTCCCCATTTTTGGAGCATAAGGAGATAGATATTTCTCAATATTCAGTGTGAAAGTCTGGTTGAGCTTTTGAAGCTAAAACTCACAGAGGTATGAAGCTCTCGAAGACTGGGCCCCTTTGGAATTTTGAACACTCAGATTTGTCCATAAGTCACCAGCAAGTGATCAATTATACCTCGAACATCTTCTTCTTTTTTTTTTTTTAGACAGAGTCTCATTTTGTTACCCTTGGTACAGTGCTGTGGTGTCACATCTCACAGCAACCTCAAACTCTTGTGCTTAATCGATACTCTGGCCTTAGCACCCACCACAATGCCTGGCTATTTTTTAGAGCCGAGGTCTCCTCTGGATCAGGCTGGTCTCGAACCTATAAGTTCAGTCAAGCCATAGATTTGCCCCTCTCAACCTCCCAGAGTGCTAGGATTACATGCACCAGCCACCGTGCCTGGACAACTCAGACTTCTTTAAACTGGAACTGGTTCCCATAGCAGTTTCTGCTTGTGGGTTTCTACTTCAGTAAGTTGGGTTTCTCTATATAGTTTGTCTGTCTCTCCAATTTGGGAGGCAGTTTGCCTGGTGAGTTCACTTTATATATTTGGGATGAGTTGCTAACTTCTCTCTCTCTCACTCTCTTTTTTTTTTCCTTAGGTTTTTATCTTTTATTAAAATAGACTGGCAACTTCAAAGTTCTTTACATGCTGGAAAAAAAGTGGGAAATCTCTTTCTTTAATTTTAAAACCTTATTTGTCTGCTATTATTACTTGATATATATGTATTTATTCTGCCTCGTTTTTTCCCATCTCCAAGTAGAGTTGCTGAATTTTTGATTATTTTAGGTTTTTCCTTGTTGTTAGGATAGAGTGACACCTTCCAGTTTACATTCTGGGATCTATAAAATAATTTTTAAGGTTTTCCAGTTCTTTACATGCCAAGAAATAAGTCTCTTTCTTTGATTTTAAACCCTCTCTGCTATTATTACTTGAAATATTTCTTTTGCCCCATTCTCTTTTCTGATATTCTAATTATGTTTATGTGTATAACTTTTTTCCATATCGTTTAACAGCCCAACAGTTCTTGCATTTTCTGTATAGATGTACACATTCATTTATTTATTTTTTTCTCATTGCATTTCAGTTTAGAAATTTTCTATTGAGTGTCTTCAAGTTTTATTTTCTTGGTTGTATCAAATCTACTGACTTGCCCTTTGAAGATATTCCTCATTTATTTCTGTCTCCTTGATTTTTAGGATTTTTTTTGACACTTTCCCATTGTTATCATTTCTCTGGTAACAAAGCACATTTTAAAGTCCTGTGTGATAATTCGAACATCTGTGTCATATCTGCAGTTTGGTTCAGATGCTTGCTTTGTTTTTCCAGACAGTATAATTTTCTGTTCGAAGTTGGATATGTTGTAGCTGTCATAGTTAACTAGGTCTGAATGTCAGGATTTATGTTCATCTGCTTAGTTTTGTTTAGCTATAGATAGCAGAGGCTTCAAATACTTCGACTGTTCTTGTTATCTTTTTTCCTTAATGAAAAGGTATTGTTACTTACTTGGTAAACTTGAAAAGAATTTCCAACTACTTTTTCCATGTGTAGAAAAAGAATTGTTGAAATT
This sequence comes from Perodicticus potto, assembly GCA_963574655.1. Classification (NCBI taxonomy): domain Eukaryota; kingdom Metazoa; phylum Chordata; class Mammalia; order Primates; family Lorisidae; genus Perodicticus; species Perodicticus potto. Next base: position 3,594 of record CAUYRH010108122.1, read on the forward strand.
ATTTTTAAAAATTATGTTTTATTTGTCATTTTCTACATAATCTAAATTGTACTATCTCACCTCTCACAAAAATATAATGTTAACATCTAAGATTTATTTATTTATTTTCAATTATCTCAGGTAGAACATTTCCACTGTTTTTGTTTGAAGATTAATCAACCTTCAGATTGATTAGCCTACAGATTTTTTTTTAACCTTCTCTCCTTGTTGCTTGTCTAATCTTTAGGCACAGTGAGTAGAAAGTTGTCTTCTTTCTTTTATTATTTCAACCTCGCCCGCCCACATGTGCAATATCCTCTACAAATGTCAGTTGATGAGTGTTTTGACCCCTTTCTCTCCAGACCTCCCTCCTGGGGTCCTTGGGATTCTCTTTCTCTGTCTTATTGAGTTTTGGAGCCCAAACTCAAATCTTGTTCTCTAGATCTTGGTGTATATTTCTATTCTGTCCTCAATCATGCAACATCTTAGTATTAGATATGTGCTGTTTAGTGAGTTCTCAGTCATTTTTGTTAAGTTAATAAACACATCAATTACCGAACCTTCTGTGAGCCACAGTTTATATGACATATTTTTCTTAAATATCCATGTGTTAATTTAACATCTGATTCTTTTTTTACCTTCACCCACTATTTCCCACCATTAATTTTTACTCTGATAACAGAACCAGATAAGTAATCCATGTAATCTAGGAGTAGTTTATAAAATTACATTGTGTGAATAAAGCAATCTACACAGGTTAGAAAAGACATGACTGAAATATGTTCATTTCTTGATGAAGTTAGATATACATGTATTAATCTAACTCAGCCAGAATTTTTAATTTCTTTATATACATAATATCTCAGGATAATAATTTTTCTTCTTTTTCTATACAGCATGAAATGAAACACTGCAATTTAAAGATAGAAATTATCAGGCTTTATAAAAAGAAAGGACTGTATACTGCTTACAAAAAGTCACTGTAAATATAAAGACACAAAATTTTAAAAAGGATCATAAAAGTTATACCATGTTAATTCTAATCAAATTAAAATTGACATGGCTATATTAATTGTAAAGTAAGGTTTCATAGCAAAGTACATTAACATACATAAAGCAATTTGTAATGCTAAAGTGGCTAACTAATTAAGAGGGCATATCATCTTCCATGTTTGTGCACTTGATAAAAATCCATAACTAACTCACACATACTTCTTTGAGGTCAATGAAACTGATTAAGTAGAAAAATTGATAAAACTCTAGCCTAATTGCTCAGGATAAAAAGAGAAAGTCACAAATTACCAGTACTGGGAATGAGAGACATGATGTCACACTGCAGAATCTGTACTTATTTAAAGCAAAATCAAAAAATATCATGAGCAACTTTATGCCAATAAATTCAAGAACTTGGATGAAATGAACATATTCCTTGACATATATAAAATATTGAAGCTCATTAATGAAGAAACTGATAACTTCAAATGGAAAAATTCTTTGAAAGACACAAACTATCAAAACTTATTCAAAAAGAAATAGGTAAGCCCTGTTTCTATTTATTTAAGAAATTGAGCTGTACTGTGAAAACTTTCTGCAAATTGTAAATGGTAGCAGATGTATTCACTGATGAATTGTAAAGTAAAAATAACAAATATACAGAAACATTTTCAGAAATGAAAGGACTTAATGTTCCAAATTCATTTTATGGAATCAAAAATGTGAAGATGCCAATACTATAAAATGACAATATGAGAATGTAAACACAGCAGGACAAAATACTTCATAAATATGGGTGCAAGATTTCTAAACCAGTTTAGCAAAGGTGATTCAACAATATAGTGAAAAGATGATATATTATGACTCTGTGAGGTTTACCCCATGAATGAAAAGTTGGTTTAACTTTCCAACAACATTGTCCAACAATATTGAATGTAATTCACCATATTAACCGACTGCAGAATAAAGAACCTAGTTATCATCTCAATAGACACGGGAACAATGTGTGACATAATCCAGAATCTATTCCTCTCAGGAAAGTAGGAATAGAAAGAAAATTCCTTAACCTGATTAAGAGCATCTACAAGAGTCCAATAGTTAATATCATGCTTAGTTACCAAAAAATGACTTTAAAAATGCTTTTTCTATGTGTCTTTTTCTTCCATTTTTTATTTTGTTTAAATTTCAAATTAATATGAGGATACAAATGTTTAGGTTACAATGATTTCTAGTCTAAGGTAAAGTTCAAGTTGTACTTGAGCCCTTTACCTAGGGGTTGTGCTGGAAACCCTCATAGTGTGTACATTAGGTGAAATCCCACTAATTGCCACCCCTCTTCCTCCTTTCCTCTTTCCCTTGCTAGAATATATTTGTGTTTTATAATATGTGTGGGTGTGTAGTTGTTTATATATTGGTTTCACAATAGTATTGAGTACATTGGATTTTTTTTTTCCATTTTGAGATACATTACTATGAAGAATGTGCTTCAACTCCATCCAGGTAAACATAAAAGATGTAAAGTCTCCATCTTTTCTTATGACTGAATAGTACTCCATGGTATCAATATTCCACAGTTTGTTAATCCATTCATGGGTTAATGGGTATTTGGGTTGTTTCCACACTTGGCAATTGTGAATTGAGCTGCAGTAAACATTCTGGTACAATTATCTTTGTGGTAAAATGATTTTTGTTCTTTTGGGTAGATACTTACTAATGGGATTGTGGGATCGAATGGAAGGTAAACTTTCAGTTCTTTAAGAATTCTTCATACTTCTTTCCATAAAGGTCATATTAGTTTGCAATCTCACCAGCAGTGTAGAAGTGTTCCTTGCTTCCACATCCATGCCAGCATCTGCAGATTTGGGACTTTGTAATGTGAGCTAATCTGACAGGGGTTAGGTGATATCTCAGCACGGTTTTAATCTGAATTTCTCTTATGATAAGAGACAATGAACATTTTTTTTATGTATTTGTTGGCCATTCATCTGCCATCTTCAGGAAAGTTTGTGTTCATTTCTCTTTCCCACTTATAAGTGGGGTTGTTTGCTCTTGTCTTGTTGATTAATTTGAGTTTTCTACAGATTCTAGTTGTCAGACCTTTGCCAGTTTCATAACATGCAAAAGCTCCCATTCCAGAAGCAGTCTGTTTGCCTTGGTTGTGGTGCCCCTAAGCTGTCCAGAAGTTTTTAGCTTGATCAAATCCCATTTAATTATTTTCGATGTTGCTACAATTGCTGGGGAGAGGGTCTTCTTCATAAAATCTTATCCCAGGCCAATATTTTTAAGTGTTATCCCCACACCCTCTTCTAGAATTTTTATTGTTTTGCTTTCTATATTTAAATCTTTTAACCAGTGAGAGTCAATTTTTGTCAGTGGTGAGAAGTGTGGGTCCAATTTCAATCTTCTGCACGTGGCTAACCAGTTCTCCCAGCACCATTTATTAAATAGGGTTTCTTTTCCCCAGTGCATGTTTTATTTGGTTTATCAAAGATCAAATGGTGATGTGGCTGAGTTTCTCTAGATTCTCTATTCTATTCCAAATATATCTAGATATCTATTTTTATGCCAGAGCCATGCTGTTTTGATCACTATAGACTTGTAGTATAACCTGAAGTCTAGTCACATGATGCCTCAAGATTTGTTTTTGTTTCTGAAAGTTGTATTAGCTATTTGGAGTTTTTTTCTGGTTCTATATGAAACAAAGTACTATTTTTTCAGGTTTTCAAAGTATGATATTGGTGTTTTGGTAGGGATTGTATTAAATCTATAGATTACTTTGGGTAGTATGGATATTTTAATGATGTTTATTTTTCCCAGCCACAAGTAAGGCAGGTTCTTCTATTTGTTAATGTTCTCTGTCATTTCTTTCCTCAGGGATTCATAGTTCTCTATATGGAGATCCTTAACATCCTTTGTTAGATAGTTCCCAAGTATTTCATGTTCTTTGGAGCTATTGTAAAAGATATAGTCATTGATTTTATTCTCACCTTGACTGTTATTGGCATATATGAAGTCTACTGAGTTGTGGACATTGATTTTGTATCCTGATACTCTACTATATTCCTTGATCATTTCTAAGAGCTTTTTTATTGAGTCCCTGGGTTGTTCCAGGTATAAGATCATATCATTTGAAAAGAATAGGAGTTTGACCTCCTCTGTCCCCATTTGAGTACCCTTGATCTCCTCCTCTTGCCCGATTCCAGCTCTGTATTGAATAGCTGTAGTGACAATTGGTATCTTTGTCTAGTTCTAGTTTTGAATGGAAATGCTTTCAGTTTTAGTCCATTCAATATGATATTGGATGTGGGTTTGTTGTCGATGGCCTTTATCCGTTTAAGAAATGTCCCACCTAAGCCTATTTTCTTAAGTGTTCTTATCAGAAAAGGATGCTGGGTATTATTGTCAAAAACCTTTTCTGCATCAATTGAAAGAATTATATAGTCTTTGTTTTTGAATTTATGTGGTGAATTGCATTTATAGATTTGTGTATGTTGAACCAATCTTGCATCCCTGGGCTAAAACCTACCTAATCATGGTGTATAACTTATTTTAATGTGTCACTATATTCTATTAGCTAGGAGCTTATTGAATATTTTTGCATTGATATTCATTAATGATATTGGACTATAGTTTTCATTTTTTGTTGGGTCTTTTCTGGTTTTGGTATCAGAGTGGTATTTGCTTCGTAGAACCTGTTGGGCTATATTCTTTTCTTCTCTATGTTTTGGAATAGGTTATGCAATATACACACCAGTTCCTCTTTAAAGGGTTAGTAAAATTTTGATATGAAACCATCTTGTCCAGGGCTTTTTCTTTTTTGGAATATTTCATAATGTTAATATAATTTCAGAGCTTGATACAGGTATATTCAAAATTTCCAATTCTGAATTAGAATTAGAGTTTAGGAAAGTGGTGCTATTGCAAGTATTGGTCTAGTTCCTCTACATTTTCATATTTCTGGTTGTAGAGTTTTTGTAGTAATCATTGAGGATCTTTTATATTTCTGTGGTATTAAAGGTTCTTTCCCCTTATCTTTTCTGATTGAAGTTATTAGACATCTTATTTTTCTCTTTCTGGTTAGTCTGGGCAAGTGTTTATTGATTTTATTAATCTTTTCAAGAAAACAACTTTTTGTTTCACTAATCTTCTAAATGCGTTTTTTTGAAAGATCAAGGAAAATAGTATTGTGTTTGGTCTCATCACTTCCTTTTAACTGTATATAGTCAGTCTAGTCAAGGCAATTAAGCAGTTGAATTAAAAGATATATCTTTTTAAAAATAAGTAAAATATTCTTTATTTGCAGATGACAATTGTCTCTGAAGAATTTTCAGTGGAAGGTATGAAAGTGAGACCAGAACTTTAAGATGCAAATTAATCAAGGTTGTAGATTACACAATCAGTACTCAAATCACTATTTCCATGTTATATTAATGGAAAATAAAATTTTCAAAACCCATTTAAAATTGTAGAAATTCATGAAATATTTAGGGGTATACCACAAAGGTTTACAATGTATAGTCACAAAATTACAATGTGACAATTGAGATTCAGACTTGAAAATGAGTTTGATTATTTTAATAAACACTTCAATCTGTAATAATTCTTAATGAAAAATGTTTAGAAATAATTTTAAAACAAACCCTTTTTTTAACTCAATTGAGCTGTATAACTCAATTAAACTTTTTTAAAATTGAGTTGTACAGCTCATTAATTTGCTATGTTATAGTTGATTGGCATTATCAATAAATATATATAGTTAACATTTTTTATTTAGTAGAAATCCTAAATAACAAAGTTTTATGTCTATATAAGAAAATCCTTTAAAAACCAATTCACATTTAATACATTCATATAACATCTCTTGTGGATATGTGTTATTAGTTACACTTTATTTAAGTATCATTTACCAATTGAAAAAATCATCAACTCATAGTAATTATGGTTAAATATATAAAAACTATTTTATAGCTAAATATATAAAACCGATTGCATATATTTGATTTTAAGTACATGGTTTTGAATGACACTTATTGGTGCCAGTTCTTAATATTTGCAACCAAGTTATAGGTATTGTTATAAGTTATCAGATGGTTTAGAACAAAGAATGATCCTCTAAATCTTTAATTTATATAGTCCTCACAATTTTTCTCAAATGTGAATCTAGTGGGAAAAAATAGTACATATAAAATTAGCCCAAGACGAAACTACAATTTCAATGCTTGGATTAGTTACTTAGATATGAGTACTGGCTAGTAAAAGAACATATTCATATGACTATATGATAAAAAGTTTAAAGGACAACACTTTAAGGTGGTACGTGAATGTATAAAATATGGTTATTTGTCTATGAAACAATAAATTTTATGTTAAGCTTAAAATCAACCAATAAAGATTCAATAAAAACAAATATAATTAAATTAAATAGAAGATTGTTCAGTTTAGAGCAAACTAAGTATGAGCTATTACACAAAGGAAGATACTGGCAAATTAATGTTTACATTCTGCTAAATTAATTGTACATAATTTCATTTACTTGAGAAAATTTTGCATCTTGTTTCATTGACCTCAACAAAGTTTTAATTCTTTATTTTTTTAATAATTTTATTAAATCATAATTGTCTACACTAGTGCAATCATGGGGCACAATGTGCTGACTTCATATACTGAATTCTTAGTAATTTTTTACTGGATATCACACATTTTAAATTTTGGTACTTTAATATTTTCAAGTATTCTTCAATGAAATAACCAACTACAACTGGTTTAAATCATCTTTTTAAAAAATAACATTTTAAAGTCTGTGGAAATTATCTTAAGAGTATACAGACAGTAAAAATTTGTGTTTCCAGCATGAAAGTCATGACCTACTTCCTTTCCCCAGTACTTGAGCCACTTCCTCCCCACTGCTCAATGTAACAGAATCTCCACTCTGAATAGGCATGGCAAAGCAGATGGAGTCCTCTCTACTTTCAGGTTCCACCCAAAAGATACAATGTCTCCTTTGGAAGGAAGGCCCACCAGAAATATTCAGTCTTCCAACTGTTTGGCACAGAGCCTAAATTCTAGTTAAGAGCAACCAAAAGATCGAGAGCTTCCTTCTTCATCACATGCATAGCAGACTGAAAATACTGCAACCCTGATGCCTTTACCTCAGCTGGCTCATACGAAGAAGTTCCCTACCAGAGAGGAAAGCCAAGAAGACTAGAAGTTATTGCCCTCACTCAGCACCTTCCACATAAAACAGGGGGTAGCACTTTGAGAGACATGTGGGCTGTCTCCACCCCCAGCTCCAGAGCAGTGGTGACAAGCTTTTATCCCCTGGGAGACAGAGGTCCCAGAGCTGTTGCTCTCTCAAAGAGTTCTGACTTTATTTGAAACAGAGTTTGGAGAACTTCAAGCCTTAGGAGACTCTTGAAATGAAAATGATAATTTTGTTGTTTAGAAGAGGCTTGTAGTGCCAGGGCAGCAAATAGATAAACTATAGGCCAGCTAGATTACTGAATAAAACCAGGAAAAGAACCAGCTTAAAAAAGCCCTCCTGAGGTCAGAACAAACTTGAAAGACAGACTTCAAAACCCCTAAAAGAAGACAAATTTAACTGAACTATAGAACAATGTATGCCCCAGGACACTGTCACATAATAAAGCAATCAGCTGGAAATTAGTGGAAGCTAACAGCTGGGTATAACTAACAGAGGCAGAGAACTTAACAGAGAAATCAGGAAAAGAGGCGTGCTAAGGGAGTCCTGCTGAAATTACTGTCATCCTAAGGTAACTGTGCACGTGCCCAAAGCTATGATTTCTGAAAAGTAACATCAAAGGCTTACCACTATTGGGACATAGACTTCATCAAAATAGTCCAGCCAACTCACTCACTAATCAAACAACAAAAACTAAGACCCATGGACAAGAGAATCAGTATCCAGAATTGTTAAAATGTTATTTTAATTATAATTTTTAGAGAAAGCGTCTTGCTCTGTTGTTCAGGCTGGAGTATAGTGGTGTGATCATAGCTCTCTGTAACCTCAAACTCCTGGGCTCAAGCAATCCTCCAGCCCCAACCTCTTGAGAAGCTAGGACTACAAGTGTTTGCCTAATATTTTTTAAATTATTTTGTAGCAATAGGGTCTCACTGTGTCAACTAGGCTGGTCTCTAACTCCTGCCCTCAAGCAATACTATTTTGGCCTCCCAAAGTGCTAAGATTACAGGTATGAGCCATTGAGACTGGGCTATATTATTAAAAATATCCAATCTTCATCAAAAAAATAAAACCTGCAAAGAAATAGAAAAAGGTAACCATGCACATGAAAAAGAAGGCTTCAATATGGGACTTAGACTAAGACTTCAAAACCTTTATTATGAACATGTTCAGAGAAGCAAAGGTAACCATGCTTAAAGAGGTAATGAAAGATATGATAATGTGTGATGAAAAAGAGAATATCAATAAAGAGATAGAAATTATGAAAAGAAATGTAAATTTAGAATTGAAAATACATTAACTAAAAAAATATTCACTTGAATGACTCAAACAATAGATTTGAACTGGCAGAAGAAAGAGTCAGAAACTTAAAAGATAAATTGACAGAAATTAAGCAATCCGAAAAAGAGAAATGAACAGAACTTCAGAGGAAGGTGGGACACCATCAAATGTGCCAGGGTATACATAACTGGAGTACCAGAAGGACAGGAGGGAGTGAGCAAGAAACAGAAAAAAATATTTGAAGAAATATGCCTAGAAACTTATCAAATTTGAGGGGAAAAAGTATTAATCTGCACATCTATAAAGCTCAACAAAACCCAAGATATATTCAAAATAATACACACCAAGACAAATCATGGTAAAAATGTTGAAAGCAACATTAAAAAAATTTTTTTTAAAAGAAGCAAGAGAAAAATGACTTATCATATATGTGCAAGCCAACTCCAATAAGATTAACAGCTGAATTTTGTAACTGGCTGTTAAGTATTACTCACTCTGGGTATAGTTAAATGAAGTTAAATGAATGCTGACAGAACTTGATAGATTTTTCCAGGGTTGGCTTCAAGGACCAAATGAGAGAAGCCAAAGCGTTATCAAAGGACTAGCAAGAAATATATGTTGGATTCAGTTTATTGTCTTTGTTACATTTCTTCAAATGAAAGTACTCACTTGACTGCTCACAGCAGTGAAATACTGTGGAAAGAAATATTATATTCCATATTAATCTCAAAGTAATGGTTTGATTAGTAAGTGAAATGAATAATTAAATTACCCATTTAAAAGATGAGAGGTGACAAAAGATGGAAGGGTTGTTCTGTAAACCTCCAGTATTATTTTGTAACTTACCATGAGGGGATTAAAGGTGGGTCTTGATTAGATAAATTAGTATACTTTTGTGGTAGTATTGGGGAAGATGGAAAAGAGTATGAAAAGGAATTTACATACAACTCTTCCTTATCTCACAATATTGTCCCCCCAATGCTGGAAGTCTCTATAATGGGGCCAAAATAAACTTAAGATGCAAGTGTCTGGTAACATTATAAAACCAGAGAATATGGCTATTACTTTGACAAATGGCAAGAATTCAAAGACACTGATGGGCTGGATGATCCTCTCCCTGCGTCTCACCAAGTTGGGACTGCCTATGCTAACATTGTGTTGCCTAGTGGATGGGAGAGTCATATTTTTCTGTACTTAACCAAGTTAACCCTACATACCTGAGAATGGACCAAAGTGGATGAAGCCCTGGGTTGTCTCATCTTGCTACCATCACTATGGCTAAATGAGAGTAACTGACTTCAGTGGGAACATTTTGTTTTAAAATTAATGATAAATAGGGGTAAAATGGATTCTTGCTGGGTGAAACCAATAAATAGGTGTTACAAAAGGGGAAAATCTAAGGTAATTTTGGTGTTTTAAGAGAAGTTTACAATAAATGAATAATACACTCTCTTAGCTTTGACTCAGATGCTCCTTAGGGCAATAAACTACCAAAACTTTCTCCACTTTAAAACAAAAAACGAAGTCTTTGTAAAATGGCCAACTTAATAAATGTACTTCCACTATTGATCTATGTCCTTCTGATCAATGAACAGATCAGAGCTCAGACAATTACAATGTGGAACAATATTAATGTGGCTATCTCTTATGGATCTTAGTTCATAGAATATCTCCATGAAGTAGAAATGGCCTAAAGAAGATTAATGACAAATTGACTAGGATTCTTAATTGTATAAACCTCAATAAAGTGTATACTAATAAAAGTATAAATATCAATAGGTGTACAGATAGCTGTAGATCAAGGGGAAAATGTATAAAAACATGTGACAGTTTATGCCAGCATTATAGGATGGTTTAAACATACAATCCCTCAGTGGTTATTGCAACTCTTTGAAATCTGTATGTATATTTTCATTGTCTATTGATTATACCATTGAAAGTCAAATGATTCTGTCAAATAAGAGTGATGGTTTTGTTATAAAAGGCTGTGAACAAAAATTAGCATGAGGGTATGGGGTGGACTCTGTTGTGAAAGTCCAGCAGACCTGGAATGAGTGTGAGCTAAAGCATCTGCCTATCACTGACCATTAATCAAGAAGTAAAACATGCTGATTAATAATGCCTCTCTGTATGAGTCCAAGATGCTTTGGAGCAGGTTTGAGCAACTTGTCAGCAATGTTTATTGGTGAGAGTGAGATTGATAATTTACTCCTGGTTTCATGGAAGCCTTCAGCACTTTTTCCTGTTGGGCTACTGAGAATAAGTCAGTAGGTCTAGCTGAGTGGAAGAAACCCCAACTAAGTACCCATTTAGACAGTTCTGAGGTGTTCTGTGCACAGGTTGATTCCTTATCTGACAGTAAAACTCTCCATACAACATTCACAGAGGGAAATTGGAGCTCATGCCTGGGCCTTATCCAGACCATTTGCTTTGAGGCAGCCTTTGGCTATAATGTAAATATTACATACAAGAGAACCTACATAGTCGACCACCTCCCTACATTGATCACCCCCTTAAGTTTACCTACTTTTCATAGACTGGACATGCTCCACATGTACCTCTCAGCACAGTAGACCTAGTTCCTTATGTTGTCACCTCTGTATGCTGATCAGTTTGTTATAGAGGTTCTGCTATACTTACTTTAATGGTGTTGCTGTATTGTATATTCTCACCTTAGTAAATTGCAGCTTTTACAGCATTGTCATTTTGGGTCTTATGAGCCTTCTTTAACAAATGACTTGTTTAATTACCACTGTTAATATACCACATTTGTTTTTTGTAATGTGGCATTTTTGTAGTTTTAGGCTTTGTAGCCATTTCTTAAGGTGTAACCTGTTGTCTCTTGAGTTGTCTGCTCATAAGGCATGTATGTATAATCTGATTTAGTCAGTGATCCCTTTTGTTCCTTCATTTTCTTAGCTAAAAGACACACTAGTGTGCTTATTGGTTTCTGATCTGTTTTTCTTGGGTTCACTTGCACTATAGTCCCCAATAATCTTCTCAAGTTTCCAGAACAGTCCAACAACAGAGTCTTATTGTTGTGTATATTAACACAGAAATGATTATATTCTGTGTGTTGGGCTACCCTTGAAGGTATATACCTATTTTGAGAACACTGTATTCTTTATTAATAGAAATTTTCTCCACTTGTAATCCAGTCAGTATAGTTCTCTTCCACAGATGTGTTGCTTTTATAAAGGTTTTTATTAAACTTTCATCCACACTGTTGGGCAATGATACACCTTCTATGTGTATAACAACATAATCCCATGTATTCTAGCTTTACTAATAAAAGACTTTATAAGTCTTTTATATCTTTATAATCCTTCCTTAGCATGGCTATTAAGTCACTATCTTAGGGTCACCATCCATTTTCTCATGTCTTTCACATAGCTGTATCTATTTCATAAGGACTGCCATCTGCCTGCACCTATATGATGTCTTCATTTAACTTTCTGCTAACACTCCCATTCCTTTTAAATCTGCTTTTATTAGTCCCATCCACTTTATCAACGCCTTTTAAAATCTCTATTCATGCATTTGGCATCTTGCTTTTAAGACTGACTTATTTCTTCTATCATCATAGATGTCTTAGTTATCATTCTTTTTATCTCTTATTATTTATTTCATCCCCTGGGTTGATTGGCCCATAAAATACAGACAAACTTTCTTTCACTTCTTTCATCACTCCAAGTTCAAGGATACTGCTCTAGGGATAAAGAAGTACAAAAGAACTGGGCACCACTCTCATGAAAAAAAAGTTCAAACAAAATCCTCTGAATAAATCCTGGGGAGCAAAGAAATGTTTCATTCATACTCCAATAAACATAAAAATTCAAACAATATGGATTGTGAACTGAATCAACTTGAGGCTATTTCGAAACTCTGGATGTTATGACTTTCAAACTACGCAAAAAAATATAATCATAAAAAAATTATAATCTTATTTTATGGGCAATTAGACAGACTGATCATTTATTTAAAAAGTATTTATCAAGGATCAAGCATATTGCTTGCTATAGAAGTCCCTTTTAAGTTGAGAGCTAAAGCAGGGGAAAATTTTTCTAGTTGGCTAGTCTAAGTCAAAAGGTAGGGTTACCTTGGGAACTCATGAATAAAAAAGGGAGGGATGATGCAGAAGCTGGTGTGAGACTGAGAAGTAACCCTGGTGCTCAGTATCTTCAGGGATTCACATGTACACTGTCTCTAATACCAATTTCTGGTTGCTCTTTCCTGGACATCTTCAGAGGTTTTAACTTAGTGGAATACCTAATTTTGGTGCCTGGTAGCCTGTGGGGATGGACCTGCTAGGAAAAAATGCACTTCTATTTTCATGTATGTTCAGCTTCCAGAAACCCTAACCTAGAATGTTGCATTTCCTCCACAGGGACAGTGGTTAGATACTATATTGTTACTAATCTACTACTATCAACAAGGCATGTAATGGACAAAATAGGTTTTTATGAATTTACCCATTATTTGTAACACAATTTTCAGGAAAAAAAAAAAAGATAATACCAAAGAGTCAGCAAATGGGTCTACAACCATTTGTAATCCGGAGAATGTGTATTTAACATTCCCATTGCATATACAGCAGTTTGCCACCTATGAACAAAACTATTTAAATACCAGAATAACTTTACAGTAGAAAAACCTGGCAAACCTCCCTCAACCAGGTGATCAAGGTTAGCATCCATGATACTTCATGTTGACAGCAAACATGAAAATGGCATTTACCTCTGTAATCTTTCTACAAAAACTTAAAACACCAGTGCAAAAAAACAAACCAGACAAATTTCAAAGACGAATCATTGCTGAAACATTTGAGAAGAACTCCTCAAATTATAAAGGTAATCAAAAACATGGAAGGTCAGAGATTGCCACGGAGGAGGCTAACAAGTCACAACAACTAAAAGCAATATGGGATCCTGGTTGGGACTATGGGGGTGGAACGGGGGTGGTGCCTCTCCTCCCCATCATAGAAAGCACAGCACTTTTGTAACAAAAGACAGTCATGTAGAAATATGATTGGACAAAAGAGTTTATCTAACAGTAATAGCCTGAGGGGTGCAGGGAGGAACCCAGCAAGGCCTTGGCCTTCTCTGTACAGCCTTCCTTTCTTCTAGGTCTGGGGCAGGGTCCTTTTTAAGTGGTGGTCTTACAACCTATAATCAAACAAGGTAGGTCAGAGAATTTCTTTATGGCCTGTTATTACACAGAAAGGGAGGGAAAAGAGTAATATTTTTAGATTTTATGGCTGGCTTCAGGAAAAAAAAAAAGACTTCTGGTTTCTATACTCCACCTTGCGGAACAGGTATTCCACTTTTTGTGGCTAGTCTTGGGGGAGAAGGAAGCTAAGAAACAGGAGAGCACAGAATGTTAGGGAAAACATTGTTTCTGAGGCCTTCAGTTAAGGGCAGTGTTTTCCCATCTTTTTTATCTCACAGCACACTTGAACCTCTAGTTAAACTTCTGCAGCACACTTAAATAATGTTGATGAAAAAAACAGTAAAAAAAAGAATAGATTTACAATGCTTTGAACTTCTTTTGAAAATAATTTAATTAATGTTGTCTAAAACTTTTTGCAGAATACCTAAGATCCTCTCATGGCACACAGGTTGAAAATCACTGGTTTACGGTATCATTTTTTGAGCTCCAATAGGATGATGGAACAGAAAAGGACATCAGGGAAAAACTAGTGCAATCTCAAAAAAAAGTGTTTAGTTAATCATTTATCAATATTCCTTAGTAATGACAAATGTACACAATATTAACAAGGAGACAGGGTGAGTAAATAGAAATGATCATTGTAATTTTTCTGTAAATCAATTCTGAATTTTTAAAAAAATACACAGGGTTAATTTCCTTTTCATCTATGCTTTTCTAAACATTGAGCATATAGAAACAGATGATTTTTGACTTTCACTTCCCTTTGGACACTGTGCAATAAACTCAAGTAAGAGACTAAGAATGGAAAAATTATTCCCTTAGCAGCTAGCACCTTTCTGCCAGAAGTGACAATCCGGTCTCTGATGTGGTGGTATGATGATACAAATGTCACTCAATGGTGTGCTTCTTTCTGTTCCTGCTACTCATTTTTGACAGAAATACCACTAAATTAACTGACAACAAAGTATCATAAAAATACATGTTCTCCAATTAATGCTAAAGATATACCATCATTTTTCCCTTCACACAACATAAACAAGGGATAGTGATTAGAGGTATTTTTCTCAGGGAGTCAAATGATTTATTTTCTACATGCTCAATCTATCCTATTGAACTTGCAGAAAGGGTTGAGAGAAATTTTTAATGGTCTGGGTTTACAATGCAGTTCAACCATGCATCATGATGTTGCAAAAAAGATTCTAGACAGGATGCTGAGGCTACAGGCACACAAGAGGGCTGAAATAGAATAGGATAAAATGAAAGCCCCCCAAAAAACATACATAAGAATCACTACCCCTCTGCCGTCCATACACATGCACACACACAAAGAATGCTTAAGAAATCTCCAGGATCTCTAAAGTCCTAGCAAAAGAGGGCAAGACTAATGTTTAGACATAGCAGGCAGAACATAATCTTAACAGCATCAAGTTGAGGCAAGCCAAAAGAAACACACTCAGAAAAGGAAGTGAACACGTCCATAACAAGTTTGGTTGCCAGCTCCTAGTAGAACTCACTAGTACTAATAAATCACCTATTTATATATAGACTCATATAATATGTTCTACATAGCTCAGAAACTATCCACAAACATTTATTGGTATTTTCCACAGAATTCAAGTCATTCTTCCCTTTTTAAAACTTCACATTCAACAATGAGGTTTGTCTAAGGCAGCAGTTCTCAACCTGTGGGTCGTGACCCACAGGAACTATATTAAAGAGCCATGGCATTAGGAAGGTTGAGAACCACTGGTCTAAGGTATTTTCTCATGTACATATTTTCTATAAAGCCTTTGCTAGTACATACAAGTTTTAGTACTTCAGTTCTAGGTGAAGATTTTATCTTCAATTCTGAAACTTGACATTTCCTCAGAAAAAAATTATCTGAAAGCAAACTTTCAGTGTTTGTTGAAAAATGTTTATTCAAAATATAAAACTTTATTCTGATTATTTGATGCTTAATGTAATTCACTGTGGTGAAAGCATTGTGTTTTTCCCTGACATTTCTGATTTTTAATGAAGGCTTCTGATCATTCAGGATGTTGACAGTTTTCTTCTTCATAAAAAGGCTCTGATCCCTAATGATTAGCTGAATTCTTATAGTTCTTCTAAAATGTATTGTATTCATAGGGTTTCATCCCACTCTAAGAGAGAGTTGGCTATACCTGTAAGAGCTCAACAAAATACAAACCTAATTCTTGCTTAAAAAAAAAAAATCCAACTGGTGAGTATCTGAAAGAATGCTGTAACATGCCATTTTTCATTCAGATTCTCTGACCTTGTCCTCTACCATGTTCAACACAAAGGACCCAAGTTTGCTGCAGGAATCTCTCCCTTTTAACATGGACCAGGATTAAAAATAACATGTATCATTAGCATCACATTCTATGGTCAGCCCCACCTGGACGAACATAAGATTAGGGGTTTTTAACAAACGATCAGCCTAGTGGAAAAGGAAATAGTTAAGGAAAACAATTTGCCAGTCTATGTGATGTAAGTTTCTCCACTGTGTATTATAAAATAAGGTATCAGTTCCTTCAGGGCTTCCCAAATTCATTACAGGTTAGGGTTTTCTCTCTGGTATGCATTCTGGAGTGATGTATTCTAACAGCTGCCTTACGGACAAACGTTTTCCCACATTCTTCACATTCATAGGGTTTCTCCCCCGTGTGAATTCTCTGGTGTACTCTGAGGGTTGAATTTTGTGCAAAAGCTTTCCCACATTCATTACACTCATAGGGTTTCTCCCCAGTGTGAATTCTCTGGTGTGCACTAAGGTGTGACTTCTGGGAGAAAGTTTTCCCACATTCATTGCATTCATAGGATTTTACACCTGTGTGGATTCTCTGATGTACTCTGAGTGTTGAATTATGAGCAAATGGTTTCCCACATATATTACATTCATAAGGTTTCTCCCCTGTGTGAATTCTCTGATGTGCACTAACATATGACTTCTCAGAGAAAGTTTTACCACACTGATTACATTCATAGGGTTTCTCCCCTGTGCGAGTTCTCAGATGTGCTCTGAGGTGTGATGTCTTGGAGAAAGTTTTCCCACATTCATTACATTCATAGGGTTTCTCACCTGTGTGAATTCTGTGATGTGCTCTGAGGGCTGAATTATCTGCAAAAGTTTTCCCACATTCGTTACATTCATAGGGTTTTTCCCCTGTATGAATTCTCTGATGTGCACAGAGGTGTGTTCTCTGGGAGAAAGTTTTTCCACATTCATTACATTCAAAAGGTTTCTCCCCTGTGTGAATTCTTTGATGCACTATGAGTGCTGCCTTATAGACAAAAGTTTTCCCACATATGTTACATTCATAGGGTTTTTCCCCTGTGTGAATTCTCTCATGTCCACTGAGGTATGACTTCTGGGAGAAAGTTTTCCCACATTCACTACATTCATAAGGTTTCTCCCCTGTGTGAATTCTCTGATGTGTACTGAGGTGAGTCTTCTGGGAGAACGTTTTCCCACATTCATTACATTCATACTGTTTCTCCCCTGTGTGAGTTTTCTGATGTGCTCTGAGGGCTGAATTATGGGCAAAGGTTTTCTCACATTCATTACATTCATATGGTTTCTCCCCTGTATGAACTCTCTGATGTACTCTGAGGGCTGAATTATGGGCAAAAGTTTTCTCACAGTCACTACATTCATAAGGTTTTTTACCTGTGTGAATTCTCTGATGTGTTCTCAGGGCTGAATTATAGGTAAAAGATCTGCCACATTCACTACATTCATAGGGTTTCTCCCCTGTATGAATTCTTTGATGTGCTTTGAGAACAGAAATATGGGCAAAAGACCTTTCACATTCATTACACTCATAAGGTTTCTCTCCTGTGTGAATCCTCTGATGTGCTCTGAGGGCTGAATTGTGGGCAAAGGCTTTCTCACAGTCACTACATTCATAGGGTTTCTCACCCGTGTGGATTCTCTGATGTGCTCTTAGGGCTGAATTATATGTAAAAGATCTCCCACATTCATTACATTCATAGGGTTTATCTCCTGTGTGAATTCTCTGATGTGCATTGAGGTGTGTCTTGTAAGAGAACATTTTCTCACATTCAATACATTCATAGGGCTTTTCTCCTGTGTGAATTCTCTGATGTGCTCTGAGATGTGATGTCTTGGAGAAAAATTTTCCACATTCAGTACATTCACAAGGTTTCTCCTCCATGTGAATTCTCTGATGTTCTTTGAGATGTGCCATGTTGGACAACGTTTTCCTGTATTTACTGCCTTGATGGAGTTTCACCTCTGTGTCTGTTCTCTGGTGTCCTGTGAGGAGTGACTTGTAAGATTTCCCACAGCCACTGTTTTCAGGTTTCTCCTTTGTGTGAATTCTTATATGTTCAGTGAGGTTAGACTTCTGACAGAAAGTTTTCCCACATTCACTACATTTATAAAGTTTGAACCTCACATAAGTTTCAGGATGCTGAACAGGGTGTGAACTTGAGCAAAAGGATTTCCCATATTCCTCAGATAGGTAAGATGTCTCCCCTGAATGGGATTTCTGATGCTGAATGAAGTATGCTTTCTGATAACAGGATTTCCCGTATTTCCCATATTCACCAGATTGGTAGAATTTCTCTTCTGTGTGAGTTTTCTGGTATATTGTAAAGTCTAATTTCTGGTAGAAGGCATCCATACATCCATGATATGCATGCAGTTTATTGCCAGTTTGTGTTTTCTGATGTATTACATGAGATGAGCTCTGGCTAAAGTTCTCTCCACATTTATTGCTTTCAAAAGTACTCTGTCCTGTAACAGTTCTCTGAGATTGAGTAAGGGGTGACATCCTATTGAAATCAATCCTACTTCCATTACATTCATAGTGTGTCATAGCCACATGAACTTTGCTATATTCCACAGTGATAGTTTTGTCACAAGATTTCTCACATTTATTCAGATCAGAGTATTTCTCCTTTATGTCAGTTCTCAAGGGGTTAAATAAAGTGGTTTTATCACAGTTTTTCTTAAATTCATAATCCTTCCAGGAATTCACTCCTGTTGGAAAACTCCCAGCTGTAATACATGCCTTATCATGCAAAACTTTTCCAAATTCATTACATTCAAAAGATCGTTTCCAAGTTTGAAATTTCTGATACTGATCCTTCTTATGATTATGAGTTTTCACATTTTTATTATATTTGTTAGATTTATCTCCAGTATGAGTCTTCTCATGGTCAGTAACAAGCTGCAGTCTTTCACACACATTTAAGTAATCAGCCTTCTTTTTTGAATAGTTTCCTTCACATAAAATTAATTCAGAAACAACTGGCAAATTCATTTTACTTGAGTCACATTTATACGGTATTCGTCTGGAAAACTCTGGAGCTATGCCTGGATTAAATGTGTTTTCTAAAACTTCCTGTTCTTCTTCATTCAATATTTCATCATCAATGAATATTACTTGACACAGAGGCTTCCCTTGTTTTTCCTTGACCTCTTTCATGTGGTCATCAACTTTATAATATCCTAAAATTAGAAAAATTGAAAGCATATTATAAATCTGATACTGCAAATGGAGAAGAACTTATACCCATGTTTTGCTGTACATTTAATGCTTTTGTTTCTGGCCATGTTTCCGAAGATCAAATAATTCATGCACGCAGACAGAAACTCTTTTTCTCCCTCTTCATCCAAGTTGTTTTTCCAGGGCTACCCAAGAAAGAGTAACCCCTTTCTTCCCAAGTCTTCCCTCTTACAATCAAAAATGCATGGACAGGAAAAATATTAGCAAACATAGGAAAACACTACAAAATGAGAAGAAAGTAGTTCTGGGGACTTAAGAAATAACATGATGGAGAAATGCTTGGGTTTTCCTTTTGCTTCAATATCTCCTAGACTGGGTGCTGAAGAAGCCAACAATCTGGAGCCAACAACAGGAACAGACAAAAAGAGCTCCAAGAAAAGCCTGTTCCTTCTAGCCAAAGGTCTGAGAAAAAGGTGGTCTACCGGAACAGAAAACATTTTTGACGATATTCACCATACTTAAACCAATAAAATGGTACACTCTTGTGGTTCCAAAGTGGCTGAGCAGGGAGCTAATCTTCACTGTCAAAGAAACAGGTTCTGTACACTCTTGTAATATTTCCCTCCATGAGCTAAGTGGAGAGTCATAGAAAAGATCATGACAAATCCTGGAAAAACTTAATTAATGAGATAAGCTGGGAGATGCTAACAGCAGCCACTGTCAAGATTTTGCCTGGAACTATTTTCTTATTTATTTTATGGAACAAACCTCTTAATCTGCAACGGCAAGAATACCGCAACTGTTGTTTAGGGCATGTGCAAAACCTAATGGCAGCTAAGGAAAGGAAAGAAGGAAAAGAAAAAAAAAATAAGAAGCACACAAACAAAATCCAGGAATATATGGTAGGCCCAATACTACAAGTAGAAGAGACAAAAGTAGCACTTGTGATAACCACACCTCCAAAACCTAGGATACAATGTACGCAACAACAGCTGAATTCACAGTCTAAAGCACTTGGAACACTGAAGACACATTGTGGGCTGTAAGACAAATCCTTAACAATATAAAAAATCATATAGAGGATTACCTCAAGCCACAGAAAAATTACACTGCCAATCAGTAGATACAAATTTATCTAGATAAATACAAAATAATTACAAACTATACACTTTTAATGAATCCATGGGTGAAGAGGAAGTCAAAGAGAAAATATATTTTTAAAAGAATGAAAACAAAAAAATACATAGAAAATATGGACACAGCTAAAGCAGTACTCAGAAATAAATCTGTGGCTTAAAATTTTTATATTAGAAAAAAAAGATTTTGAGTCAGATACTCAAGTTTCACCTTTAAGAAACTAGACAAAGAATGAAAGTTAAATCTAAAGGAAGCAGAAGGAAGAGTAAAGATTAAGGAAAATAATGAAGTTGAAAACAGAAAATAAAACTGAAGCTTAGTTCTTTAAAACTATTTTGTTAAATGGTAAAAACCAACAAAGGGAAAAAACCCAGAAAAGCCACAAATTATTAATATCAAAAATGCAAGAGGAGACATAACTACCAACATAACAGACATTCAAGAGATAAAAACACCATTAACAAAACTCTCTCTTTTCATCTTGGACTACTATAGTAAGTTACCAAACATTAGGTGACTAAAAAGAACAAACATTTATTTCTCTCAGTTCTGGAGGCTGGAAGTCCAAGATTTGGGTGTAATCACGGTTGCATTCTTGTGTTCTTTTGAGGGCCCTCTTCTAGGTTGTTGACTGCCAACTTCTTGTTACATCCTCACATCATCAAAAGAGTTAACTAGCTCTCTGGTCTCTTTTCAGAAGGGCATTCTAATCTCTTTCCTTTCCTTCCTCCCCTTCCTTCTCTCTCTTTCTCAATTTCTCTCTTTCTCTCTCTTTTACTATAAAAGAAAACCTACTTTATTTGAATGATCTATCTGAAGAGAAAGGGTAGGTGAATTAACCAGAGGAAAAATATGTCAAATGTTAAAACACAATGGCAGGATAAGCTAAAATACATTTATTTCTAAAGCAGCTGTCAGGGAAAGGAAAACGACACTATAACTGGGAACTGAATGTCTAATCTAATATCAAAATATTGAAACCAAATAAAACCTATGTCTGCACATGTAAATAAGGCTTAAGACTATAACAAAATTTATTCTTTAATTCTACCTATGGGCTCAGTGCCCATAGCACAGTGGTTATGGTGCCAGCCACATACATGGAGGGTGGCAGGTTCGAACCAGGCCTGGGCCAGCCAAACAGTGACAACTGCAACAAAAAATAGCCAGGTGTTGCGGCAAGAGCCTATAGTCCCAGCTACTTGGGAGACTAAGGCAAGAGAATTGCTTAAGCCCAAGAGTTTGAGGTTGCTGTGAGCTGTGACACCATGGCACTCTATCGAGAGCAACATGAGTGAGACTCTGTCTCAACAACAACAAATAATAATAATAACAAATAAATAAATAATTAAAATAAATTTAAATCTTTATAGGTTTTATAGATATGACAATCATATGTTTCAAGAAAAACAATCACAAGGGAAGCATTTCAAATAGTTTCAACAATATGCCTCATGACCTAATTATCTCCCTAGGGCTTACCTCCAAATAAAATACATATGAATTAGAAGGTGGGCCTCAATCACTAAGTCCATTGAAAACTCTGTGGACTAACAATTTATATGAAATGAACAAATTTCTAGGGATAAAACAAACTGCCAGATTCACTTAAGAAAAAAAGGAATGGGTGATGCCTGTGGGTCAAAGGAGTAGGACAGTTGCCCCATATGCTGGAGGTGGTGGGTTGAAACCCAGCCCGGGACAGAAACTGCAAAAAAAAAGAAAAGAGAAAAAAGGAGTAACTTGAACAGACTAATATTTATTTAAGAAATTAAGTATGTAATATATATGTAGTTCATATATATGCAGAATAGACATGCAGTTTATAAATATGAATATGAATACACATATATACACATACACACACACACATGTATTTCCAAATAACAGCTTTAGGACAAAATGATTTTAACTAGTGAATTCTACCAAACATCTAAGGAAGAAATAATACTAATTCAACAGACTCTCTTCCAGAAAATATAAGAGGAGAGAATATTTCCCAAATCATTTTATGAGGCCTACATTATCCTCATGGCAAGATGAGACAAAGACAATTTAAGGCAAAAAACCTAAAGGCTAATATGACATAATACAAAATCCTCAAAAACTATAAGAATATAATAAATGATGACAAATGAGATTTCATCCCCCAACTGTAAAACTCTTGAAATACAGAGTGTCCATAAATTGCACACAAACTTTATGAACACCTTGTATTAATTTTATTAATTTTATTAATAGTCTTCCAAGACTATTTTCCCTCCAAGATTAGGAAAAAAGACAAGGTGTCCACTCTTACCACCCTTACTCAAGAATATACTAAAAGTATCAGCCATTACAAATAAGCCAAGAATAAAAACCAAAAGATTATCAAGCAACTCTATACAGAAAATCATTTACGAGCTTACACAAACTTCCTTGAACTAAGAAATGTTTTTAGCAAAGGCAGAAGAACATAAGACCAATACACAATCATGTGCTTATGAACAAACAAGGATCAAATGGAATGTGAAATTTTAGAAAAGCAGCACAATTTACCATAGCACCAAAAAACAAATAAACAACAACAAAAAGCCTTGGTGTCTGTGTTATGAAAACTATAAAAAATGGATGAAAGCAAATAAATACTAAATAAATGGGGAAGAATATTTTGTTTATGAATTAGAAGACTCCATATTGTTAAGATGTCAATTCTCTTTAATCTATAAATTCAACACAATCCCAGGTAAAATGCCAGTATCCTTTTTTTGTAAAAATTAAACTCACTTAAAAATTCATAGAGAAGATGACAGTTGGAGAACTGACTTCAAAACTTAATTAACAAGCTATAGCAATCAACTTAATGTATGTTTGTTTTTTGCTTTTGGCTGGGGCTGGGTTTGAACCTGCCACCTCTGGCATATGGGGCTGGTACTCTACTCCTTTGAGCCACAGGTGCTGCCCGCAATCAACTTAATGTAGTACTGGCATCAGCAAAGACCTGTAGAAGAATGAAAAAGAACAGAGAATCCAGAACAGACCCACAAATACAAAGTCACCTGTTTTCTAAGACAGAATGCTATTCAATAGAGAAATAATAGTCCTTTCAACAAGTAGTGCTAGAATAACTAAACTCAAAAAATTAAAACTTGACACATTCTTCACACTTCCCATGAAATTTAACAGAAAATGGATCAAGTAAGTGTAAAAAGTGAAACTAAAATTTCTAGAAGAAAAAATAGGCATAAAACTATTACTTTTAGTTCTGAAGTTTCTAGATGGGACAACAAAAGCATAGTCTGTAAGAGAAAATTAACAAATTGGACTTTATCAAAATAATATTCAGCGTTGGTCAGTCTTCTCTGAAATTAAGTCAGTAAGAGAAGCGGGTTTCATCATCACTAACTGCCAAGTGGGGACAGAAGTCCAGGTTCCCCATTAATCTATTCTGACACCCAGGAGGGAGAGGAGAAGGCTTCCACAGTAACACTAGACAGGGGTGGGAGATCAAGTTCCCCACAAGGCCTCTCCTGACACTAACCACCTTGCATTTCCTCAGGTGCCAAGGTCCCTAGTTGTTCAAATTTATTCTCTTTTCCATCTTCCAGAATCTTATGTTTGATATACAGAGAAATAAGCAAAAAATGTAGACACATTTTAAGAAAGAAAAAATTATACTGAAATTGTAATACTCAAGTCACATTTGACTTCTGCAATTACAAGAGATATAAGATTTAATATATAAGATAACAAATGTTATCAGTATATATCGAGTATTTCAATTTTGATACAGATTTTTCCTTTCTTAAAGTTACCCTCTGTATATACACATATACATAGAGAGGGCCTTGTTTCATTGTGCTTTACTTTTATCGCACTCCACTGATACTGCATTTTTACAAATTGAAGGGTTGTGACAAGTCTATCAGAGCCATTTCTTTTACCTCATATGCTTACTTCATGTCTGTGTCAGTATTTTTTAGCAATGAAGTATTTTTTAATTAAGATATGCATATTTTTAGACATAATGCTATTGCATACTTGAAAGATTACAGTACACTATAAACATAACCTTTATATGCACTGGGAAACCAAAAAGTTTGTGTGACCCATTTTATTGCAATATTCACTTTACTGAAGTGTTCTGGAACTCAACCTGCAATATCTCTGAGTTACTCCATGAGTACATACTTAATGTACTCATAGAAAGTAATACATTTACTCCATGTTTCTCCTAGTTAAAGCCTTCTATATTAAATCCTTTCCAGAGAAGAATCATAAACTTATTCTTATCATCTTCCATAATAATTCTAGTTTTGCTTTGATAATTAGGTTCTTAAACAATTTGAATCCTTCATCTATATCGATATCTCAAGATTCTTTCCCGACTATTCTGCAGTGTCACTTAAAAGCAACTATCTAAGGCAGCGCCTGTGGCTCATCGAGTAGGGCGCTGGCCCCACATACCAAAGGTGGCCGGTTCAAACCCAGCCTTGCCGAACTGCAAAACAGAAAAATAGCCGGGCATTGTGGCGGGCACCTGTAGTCCCCGCTACTCGGGAGGCTGAGGCAAGAGAATCACCTAAGCCCAGGAGGTTGCTGTGAGCTGTGTGACGCCACGGCGCTCTACTGAGGGCGATAAAGTGAGACTCTGTCTCCACCAAAAAAAAAAACCAACTATCTGTAAAAGTGACTATTTTTCATTGAGCTTTCTATTCTGTTTCATCAGTTACATCCATTTTACCGTGTTTTATTCTAACATTCTATTTCTCAGTTTTACAGTTTATTTCTAATTTTACTTTCAAATCTTCTGCTTTCATTAGTGTATTTTTGTTACTATTCTTACTCAATACAAATATGAAACTACAAACTTACTTCTGTTCACTAATTTAGTTATATCTTATTTCACAAGTATCACACAAGTTTGGATCTAATTTCCTTTCTTACATGCTGTCTAAAAGAGACAAGTTTTTAAATTTTCATGTGGAGTTTTTAATTATTAATTTCTAGATTTACCAAATTATGTTCAGAGATTATTTGTGGTGATTCTAATTTGTTGGATTTACTGGGGCTTTCCCGACTAATACTGTACTTTCACTAACTTATGATTATTCCATGGGAAAGACAAAGGCTTGTTCTTTACATTTGGAAAACTATACACACATGTATGGTTTACTTTAATATAAATGCCATTTATATCACCTATAGACATTTATGTAATGTCAACTGTACCAATTATTTAATCCTATTAAGTGTATCTTAATTCTAATTAATTTTAAGTTCTCAAAACTCCATTATTTTATATGCTATGAACATTGATAACATATTATTTGGGGCAGTCACTCGAATTCTTAAAGGCTTTCTCTTACCCCTCTTGAGCTAGAGGGGCTTCTTTTAATTTAATGCACTTACTGCCAAAATTCAAATGTGAGTAATAAAAGAAAGTAAATCCTATGTTATTTCATTTATTTCAACAACTTTATCATTCTTTCAGAGATTATCTTTTTTAGACATTCATTGTGGTCCAATCATTTACCTTTAGTGACTGGAAGATATGCTTGACCTAAATTACGACAATCTTTACATTACACTATTTGTTTATGTGGCTTCGCAACAAAAACTTTCAGGAACTGTGCTTCACTTCTAGTAATTAAAATGATCTTTCCCTTTTGTTCTAGGAATTATACTGAAAACTCTAACTTTTAAAAATTCCTAAAATGGTTTACTATTACAAAATCTAATAGACATATGAAAAGAAGCTTGACATTTATAAGCAATCAGGAAAATAGTTATGGCCTGGATTGTGTCTCTCCCACCCCCAAATTCATATATTGGAGCCCTAAGCCCCAGTGTAACTGTATCTGGAGACATGCCTATAACAAAGTAACCAAGTTTAAATGAGGTCATGAGGGTGGTCCCTAATCCAAAAGGACTAGAGTCCTCATAAGGGGAAGAAATATCAGAGTGTTCTTTCTCTTTCCTGCACTGTTTGTGCACAGAGGAAACGGCATGTGAGAACACAGCAAAAAGGTGGCTATGTGGAAAGCAGGAGAAGAGGCCTCATGAGAAACTCAGAAAAGCACCCTGATCTTGACTTCTAGCTTCCAGAATTGTGAGAATTTGCTGTTTACGCCACCCAGCCTATTGTATTTTATTATAAGAGTCCTAGCCGATATGCAAATACAAACCAAAACCATAATGAGATACCACACTTCACATCTATCAAGGTGACGAGAATCAAAAAGTCAGATAATAACAAGTGGTGAGAATGTGGAGAAATCAGAGCCCTCACATGCTTTGTTTAGGAATGGCAAGTGGTACATCACTTAGAAAAACAATCTGGCAGTTCCTCAAACAGATAAACACAGAAGTACTGTATGAACCAGCAATTCTGCTACTAGACATATACCTCAAGAGAAATAAAAACATGTGTCCATGCAGAAACTTGCAAATGAATATTTATATTAGCATTATTCATTCAAAATAGCCAAAAGGTGGAACTTCAAAAATCTACTTACTGATAATTAGATGGTATATTTATATAATGGAATATTACTTAGCCACAAAAAGGATGAAATAATATATGCTACAACATGAACCTTATAAACATTATGATAAATAGAAGAAAACAACCACAAAAGATCACATATTATATGATTCTATGTATATAAAATGTCCAGAATAGGCAGATCTATAGAGACAGAAGTAGATCAGTGGTTGCCTAAAGATGGAGGGGATAGAGATGACAGGAAGATGATAACTAAAGGGCACCAGTTTCTTTTTGAAGTGATGAAGACTGTGGTGGTCATGTCTGCACATACAATTGTCCCTCAGGATCCATGAATCATGGGTTTCAGGACTCTACTGTCACCACCAAGGACACCAAAATCCACAGATACCAGAGTCCTGATATAAAATGCATATCACCTATGCACATCCTCTTGTACACTTTAAATCATTATTATTATTTATAATAGCTAATACATTGTAAATGCTATGTAAACAACTGTTATGCCCTATTGTTTAGGGAAAATGATAAGAAAAAAAGTCTATGCATATTCAATATAGACACAATTTTTTTTCTGAATAGTTTTCATCCCATGGTTGGTTAAATCCACAGATACAGAGGGCTGACTGTATTTGTAAATATACTAAATATTATTGAACTGTACACCTTAAACAGGTGAATGGTATGAGATGTGAATTCTATATCAATAAAATGGTTAAAAATAAAATACTTTCAAAGGTGCTCTCCCTCTGAGGTCCAACACCCCCAGAGTTCCTTGTCTCAATGCTCACTCACCTGGATGATTCTGGCTGAGGAATTCAACCTCTAAGGACCATGGTTGTTCTCCTTGCTCCAACTTGAAGATCACTTTGGGTTTGGTAATGCAATACCCTGTAAAAATGAAATAATTGAGAGTGTGCAAGGACCAGATCTTTGGGCTTTGGGGTTTCTAAAGATAGAAAAAGATACAGTAGCAAAAGTAATAACTGAAGGTGCTCATTTTAAGTTTTCATTGGAAAGGGAATGACAAACATTGTTCCTGTTTCTCTAAAGGTTTCAATCACCTTAGAATTGGACTGATTAATCTAAAGCCTGAATAACCCCAATGGCCATAAGGGTCCATGTGTTTTGATCATTTTTTAAAAGTTAACATATTCTAGAGGGAGTCATGTGGTAAAGTCTGCTCACCCAGTGAAACAAGGTGGCTGTAGTTCTCCAGCATCACATCTCTGTACAGTGTCCTCTGCGCAGGGCCCAGGTGCTGCCACTCCTCCTGGGTGAATTCCACAGTCACATCCTCAAATGACACGGATTCCTGTAACAACACATCTTACTCAAGATTTCATGATTAGGTGACGTATAAAATATCTTTGGAAACTACTACTTTTCCTATTCATTCTTGAGGCTCTAACATGAATGGTTATAAAGGCCATTTTGGAACTAATTTTGTCTTAAAACTTATCACTCAATTAGTTTGAAAAGTTTTTAACTTACCACAACTCATTTATATATACTTATAAACTCTAGATTTTTTTAAGACAAAAAAATTCAAAGTAAATAGACTTCTCACAACTCTTTTCCACCTTCCATTGGATTATTCTGGTACTCTCTAGGATGTTCACAGCCTCGTTGGACATCATCAGTGCAAATAAGGGGAGTCGAGGAAGAGATACCCATAAGCTCTGGCACTACACCTGGCCAAGCCCAGGTATAAACAAATGTACAAAAATATATAAATCTAGAGATCACAAAAAAGCAGAGAACAGCTTACAAGGAGTCAGAACCAAACAGACCAGTAGAAAAGAATACTTACTTACATGGAAATAATAGCAACAGATATTGACATAGGGTTATAATAAAAGGGGAGAACCAACAACCATTTGATAACTACTTTCTTTGCAGCTACCCAACCTAGCTGTCTGAGCAGCTTATTTTTTAAAAAAATTTATTTATTTTCAATTGGCAAATAGTTCAAGTAAGATCTTGTTTATATGTGGAATCTAAAAAATTCAAACTCATAGAAGTAGAGAATAGAATGATGGTTACCAGAGGCCAGGGGGCAGGAGCCGAGGAGTGGAATGTGCTGGTCAAAGAATAGAAAGTTTCATTCAGACAAGAGAAGTAAGTTTGTGAGACAGTGCAGAGCATGGTGACTACAGTTAATAATCCTGTAATGTATATTTCAAAATGAGCAGCTTCTTGATGATGCCAAAAACCGATATACAGGAAACAAAAGAAAAAAAAAATGGGTTAGAAATTTTAGCGAGAGATCTGTTCATATTGTTATGTAAGGGCCCATAGACCATAAAGCTAGAACTGTCCCTTAAGCCAACATGCAGGTTCAGTGCATGTAGCTGAGTGGTTAAGGTGCCAGCAACATACACTGGGGCTATTGGGTTCATACTTGGACCAAGCCTGCTAAAAACAATGACAACTATAACAACAACAACAAAAATTAGCTGGGCGTTGTGGCAGGCACCTGTAGTCCCAGTTACTTGACAGACTGAGGCAAGAGAACCACTTAAGCCCAAGAGTTTCAGGTTGCTGTGAGCTGTGATGCCACAGCACTCTACTGAGGGCAACATAGTGAGATGCTGCCTCAAAGAAAAAAAAAGAAAAAAAAAAAAACATGCACACAATTTTAGAGCACAAAAGATAGGTCAAGGATGAAGGCAAGCATTTAGTCACAAGCAACTTAGATGGTAACTGAAGTTATTGGAGACAGACAGCTCCTTGAGCACATACAGATGGGGAAAGAAAAGTACCAAAAACAACACTCGAGGAACCACAAGTACTAAAGAGGCTGACAGAAATAGTGCAGGTCACAAAGCCAGCACAGAAGTTTTTTGAAAAATAGTAACAGAATCAAAACAGGGCAGAGTTTTAGAAACTTAGAAGTGGAAAAGTGTCTATAACAAAAGACTTCAAATTCTAAGACTTCTAGCTTCAAGACTTCAAGCTAACAAGTGACGTCAGCAAAACAAGAAAATTCTCTTTTCCATAAAAGCAATGTAACTGCCCCAGTATTCACAGGGCCCCTTGGCAAACTGGGAGACCTACTGGTTTCACAAAATTGTAGAATCAACTTTCTGAGAACTCCAAAACCTAACCAAAATATTGCAGCAATCTGCACAACACTTACACAAGAAAAACAGCTACATCATAGTAGGAACAGTGATCTTGTGTCACTTTAACTTTCGCTTATTTCCATCCCTCTCTGTGTGAGCTTTGAGAAACAACTATCTGGTATAACAGTGAAAACCAACAGCCTGACAATGACGGAAGTGGGGGATTTGGGTTAGACTTCTGTCAAAGCCTCTTTTCCAGAAAAGCATCACTATTTGACCTAGTCCAGTGGTTCCCCGGAAGCCTCCAATGTAAGGCTTTTTAAACTGACTGAGAGCTCACCCAGCATGAAAAGCCGTATCCTCAGAGGCATTAATCAAAAACATATAAGGCAATTGTTTAAACTGGCAGCAACCTGAGGTGTTGAATAATATTTGGGGTACATAATAGTCTAATCGAAAAGTTTTATTAAAAGGAAAAGCTAGGGAATGAGATATCCATAAGGTTTTAAGAAGCTCTGATACAGAATCTAGAAAGCCACCTACATGCGTGGGGTGATCATAGGGCCAGGGCCATGAGCATGATCAGGAAAGGTGTGGGAAGGCCCTATGTTGTCCCTTCTGGATGATCTTCAGGTTTGGACTAAGCAGAAAGTGAAGGCTGATAAAGAACTGTAAATGCCAGGATGACTGTTGAATGAATGCCCCAGTATTCACAGGGCCCTGTGGCAAAAACTGGAAGACTTCAGTTTTTAAGGAAAATTTCTGCAGACTTCAACTGCCATGTACAATAAGTCTTTTTTTTTCTTTTCAGTTTCTGGCCGGGCCAGGTTTGAACCTGCCACTTCCAGTTCATGGGGCCGGCGCCCAAAAGGGTGAGATCACACTTGAGTTGCATCTTTGAAGGGTTAGGAGAAAACTACTAAATGCAGAACACAAATGTTTTCACACGGTAAATGAGAAAATCTCACAAATGTTATGTCGAACAGGCGGGTGAAATTATCTCAGATTGTATATGAAGCCCGCACACTGTACTCCATGATTGAACTAATGTACACAGTTATGATTCAATAAAAAAAAAAAGTCACTAGAAAAATTTCAATGACATTTGGAGAGGGGAAAAATTCTTCTAGTGTTGCCACATTATTCTATTTAAAATGTCCAGTTTTCAACAAAAAATTTCAAAACAAGAAAGTAAAACCCATATGCAAGAAAAACATGTAATCAGTTGAAATCATTCCTGTAGACGACGACATTGGATTTAACTAGAGAATACTTTAAATTGCCTACTTTAAATACGGTCAAAGACTTAAAGGAAATGATATCTAAGGACTAAGACTAATATCTCACCAAACAAAGGATACTAATAAAAAGAAATTATTTTAAAAAGTGACAAAAAAACAGGAACTCTAGAGTTGAAAAGTACAGTGACTAAAACAAAAATTTCACCCATACAGTATGTTCAAATACGTTCAATAGCAGATTTGAGCAGGTGGAAGACAGAATGAACCACTGGACATGTCCATTGAGATTGTACAGTGAAAAACAAAAAGAAAAAAATAACAAAAATAAACTGTAGGATAGGATCAAACTTATCAATATATGTATAATGAGAGCCCCAGAGAGGAAAGAGTCTAAAAGGATATCTGAATAAAAAGTTTCCAAATTAAATGAAAATGAGTAGTCTACACATCCAAAGCAGTCAATAAACTTCAAACAGGATAAACTTGGAAAACGAATTCCTAATCTGGACATAAGATGAAATGCTACAAACACAAAGACAGACACAATCTTGACAGCAGCAAGAAAGAAATTGGATTAAAATATGACTTCTAATTAGAAATTATAGAGGACAGAAAGCAACAGGATAACACATCCCAAATGCTGAAGGAAAAACACTGTTAACCAAGAATCTTTTCTACCCAGCAAAAAAGGGAGAAATTGAAACGTTTCCAGTTAAACGAAAACTAAAAGAATTCATAACAAGCAAAACATCTAATAAAGAGAAGCTCAGCAAATCTACAGAGGCAAAGTAGGGTGCTTGGGGCTTGGATGGAATGGATTGATAGTTAAAATGTACAAAGTTTCCTTTTTAGGAAATGAAAACTTTCTAAAATTGACTGTGGTGATGTTTGTATCTGTGAATATACTAAGAAAATCATAAAATTCTACACTTTAAATGGTTGAATGATAGAGTATGTAAACTGAATCTCAATAAAGCTGTTAAAAAAAAAAAAGAAGCTGAAATCATTCAGAGATGACAGAGAAGATTAAAGGGCCAACTGGGAGTGAGCCATGTGAAAGGACAAGAGAAAATGACTTTGTGCAGGTCTTAACAGGGCTACCGCTAACGGAATATCAACAACAAAAAAATTTCCCAGAAGGACAAAGTGAGAAGTAGAGGCAAGTGGTACATAAGAGTCAAGGAGGAAAGGATAAGGCAACACCCATTGGATTTGATTATAATCCCTTTAGGGTCACCGGAGAACAAAGGCAAATGACAAGAAAAACCAAGGGAGTTGGACGTTGAATACAAAGTGTGGTAACCAATGAAAGACAACAGAATTTTAAACCATCTGCTGAACAACCTGAGCATTATGGGTATTCAAAATACTTAAGAATAATTTCAAGGACATCTCATTAATTCATCAGAAAAATGTCTATTTCAACTCCCATGCTTGAGTTCTTAAAAAACAGTGCTGAGCAAGTTCTCATTGAGCATAATGTTTTCTACTTCTAGTGAAGAACAAATAGAGGCAACATTCTATGTTATTTGACAAGTTATTAACCAAAGCACCTCCTTACAGAAGAAACATATTTATCTTCATATCCCATGAGGAATCACTTTGCTCTTTCTCATTGATGTAAATATTTAATTGCTGTCTGTCTAACACTCTGCCTTGGCTATCAAAAACCTCAGAAATAAATGTGGAGCTCAATTTGGTAAATTTGTAATATTGGAGGATTGCTTCTATCCACATGCCACCTTTGCTCTGCGAATGTGTCCGCCATTTCCATTTCTACTTTTCCATGTTAAGGTACAGACACAAAAACCTTTATGGAACCCATTATAAAACAAACTGATTATTTAAAACTGAACTCACCTGAGACATGTACATTTCTGCTGCTCCTGCACAAGTATAGAGAGCTGTGAAGGTTCAGCTGGGGAGGAAGTGAAATATGGTCATAAGAAACCTAGTCTGCCTTATAGATCCTATACAGATGGTCCCCTGGCTTACAATAGTTTGACTTTACAATGATTTCATCAGGATATAACCCCACCATAATCAAGGAGCATGTGTATTCATTTGCCTAAAAAGTTTATCACGCCCAGCTGGAGAAAAGGCTTCTTAATGAGGAAATGTCCCTTTGACTCTTAAAAATGAATGGAAGGACCACACAAAGGTCCCCAAACATGTGCATCCCTGATAAGATTATGTGCACTTAAACTTGCATTTTAACTGAGTAAGTACAACTTTTGTTGATGTAGTAAAAATTTCTGTTCCATTCTGACAAAAAATAAACAGAAAATTAGACAAGTTCAGAAACACAGATATGAAATGCTCTACCTTTATTAAAACTAACGTCAAAAAACTATGTGGGTGAACATATTAAGTTCCTACTCTCTTTACACCCTGAGTGAAAAGCATCTACAGAAAACTCTGAAATAAAGATGGGATGAGATGTGTACACGTTCCACTTCACAATCATATCTGGGGTCAGGCCATCCTGCATAAGCGCTCCGAAGCCAGGTACTGACAACTCTGGCTCCTAGGTAGGTAGGAAATTAAGAGGAGGAAGAAATAGGAAGTCAAGCCTATCTGTATTGTATCCCACCTGCCTCGCCTACTAGTTTGTACGCTGGAATATCCACACCTATGAAATTCCTTTCATATTTTAAAATGGCAAGTTCATAACAAGTAGGGTTGTTCGAGGATTAAACAAAATGATGAACGATGAGAACAAGTATCTAATAATTATGATAGCAGTTTACATCTTATACAGTGATTATTAAGGGCACTTGACAAAATGTTTTACAGACGACAATTTAATTCTCCGACTACCAGCACGAGTTCCTAGTCCTGCTCGTCATCCACATTACACACGCACAGTCCCTCCCCGGGCCGGCGGCCCGCACACCCCGGCCGGCACCCAGCACCCGCCGCGGACAGGACTCAGCCTGACCCGCGCCGGGGCAGCCCGCGGCCGGCCTCGCGCGGGGGGTGGGGGCGGGGAGGCCAGTCTGGGGAGTCCCGGACTTCTTGCTCCAGTCTCCCGCACACAAGTCTCCCGCAGCACCTGTCCTGACGTCCCCAGGCCGCGCAGAGGCCCGCCACCAGAACTCTCACCCCAGGTGCGCAGGCTCTGCTGTGGTACAGATCTAAACACAAGAAGATCTCGACCCTCTTAAGCCGGAGAGGGCGGGTTTTGCACATGCGCGAAGCGAGCCTCGAGCCCCCATTCCCAGAGTGCTGAGCGGTAGGTCCGTACAGTAGAAAACTACAACTCCCGCGAACCTGTACTCCCGAAGGAGTACCGCTTGGTTAGCGGTTTGGATGTGACTGTTGTCTTGGAGCCCAGGTTTTTCCCGAATCCCAAAAGGTTATGGGTATAACAACAAACTACAACTCAGGTTCTGCAGGTTCTCGATGGGATCCTGGTTATAGAAAAAAGCAGCTGCAACAGACTTTGACAATTTGGGAAACATGAATATAGACCAGACGTAATAAATACTAAGGAAAATTCCCAGCATGTAGGAAATTGTTGTTATAATTTAAAAGAAACATACTGAAATATTTGCGAGTACCCATTTGTAGTTTATTTTAAAGTAACACCTTGAAATAATTCAGCAAAAGTATTAGAGAAAGCAAATGTGTAAAAGATGAAGAATTGTTAAATCTGCATAAACACATCAGCTTATTTTACTGTTTGATACTATCCTGAGTATCCGTTTTAAAAGATGTTGGGAGGAGGGGCGGACTGTGCCATTCTTACAGAAGTGCGCCTTTAAACTCAAAGTTGCCAAGAGAAGCAAAGGTACGTTAAAATATTTCTTGTTAGAAGCTGATAAATAGAACAGATACTAGAAAACATAATATAACCAGTAGGGTTTATCTGGGGAGGAAAGCCGGGAAACTAGCTATTCAAAATTACACAACTGCTATATGAAACCCATGCAACTCAAAATAAGAAAATGATTAATGTATCCACCTTGCATTTTCATGAAGAAAACTTCCTTGAAACTTAATGTGTACACACATCTGACTTCTTAACAAATTAGGGCTATATGGGCACAATAACATGGATTTATTTAAATAGACTTTTTTAAAGAGCAGCTTTAAGCATATGGAAATATTGAACATAAAGTACAAAGAGTTCCCAAATAGCCCTTCTTATCAACCCTCACATGGTTTCCCCTTTAATTAACATCTTGAATTAGTGTGTTATATTTTGTACAATTAATGAATGATGCCTATAGTTTACTTCAGCTTTCACTCTTTCTATTGTGTGGTTCTATAGATTTTACCAAATGCATAATGTCATTTGGTGTGATTTCTACCAATACAATGACGCAATATCCACCCTTACAGTATCATACAAAGTAGCTTCATTACCATAAAATTCCCCTATGCTGTACCTATTCACTCTCCCTTCCTGAACTCCTAGAAACCACTCATCTTTTTACTGACTTTGTATTTTTGCCTTTTCCAGAATGTTGCATAGTTGAAATCAGGCAGTATGCAGTTTTTCAGACTTGTTTCCTTAATTTAGAAATATACATTTAATCTTTTGCCATGGCTTCTCATGGCTTGATAGCTCATTTATTTTTACCTCTGAATAATATTCTATTATGTATTTATAAACAACAGTTGATCCACTCATCTACTGAAGCACATCTTGATTGCTTTCAAGTATTTGCAATTGCAAATAAAATTACTATGAGCATTTGTGTGCAGGCTTTTGTGTAAACAGACGTTATTGTACCAATTGGGTGACTATCAAGGAGCATAATTGTTGAATTATAGAATAAGACTATGTTTAGCTATCTTAATTTGTCTATGCCAAACTTTTTCCAAATCAATAACGTTTACTATATAATTTTGCATTCTCACAGCAGTGAACCAAAGTCCCCACATTCTCACCAGCATTTCACCTTGTTGCTGTTTGGATTTGGGCTGTGTTAATAGCTATATAATGGCATTTTATTGTAAATCTCATTATTTGAAACTCCATAATAACATATGATGCCAGGCTTTTTCTCATATTTTATTTGTCAAAGTACAAATAAAATGGCAAAGTACTTGTTTATTTTATGGCAAAGTACTTGTTTAACACTTTTACTCACTTTTTATTGTGTTGTTTATTTTCTTTTTTATTTAATGTAAAAAACTATTGGGTTGTTTATTTTCTTATGGTTAAATCTTAAGAGTACTTGTTTATTTGGGATAAAATGTCTTAATCAGCTACATATTTTGCAAGTATTTTCTATCAAACTGTGACTTGTCTTTTCATTATTTTGACAGTCCTTCACAAAGATGAAGTCTTTAATTTGAATGAAGTCAAACTTATCAATTTGTTTTTTCATGGATTATGATTTTAGTGTCATCTAAAAACTCATTTCCAAACCCAAAGACATTTATATTTTCTCTTACTATCAAGAAGTTTTATAGCTTTATGTCTTATATTTAGACCTATGATCCATTTTGAATTATATTTCATGAGAAGTATAAGGTTTGTGCCTACATAGATATCTTTTTGATTGTGGATGTCTAATTTTTCCCACATCATTTTCTGAAAAGCTGTCTTTTCTCCTTGTGTTGCCTTTGCTACTTTGGCAAAGGCCAATTGATGATATTTGTGTAAGTCTATTTCTGGACTTTCTATTTTGGACCATTGATCTACTTATGAATTATTTCACCAATACCACACTGTCTTACCTTGATTACTGTAGCTTTATAATATTTCTTGAAGCCAGGTAGTATAAGTTTTTTGACTTTGTTTTTCTTCATAGTAGTTGGCTATCTGGGTCTTTTACATTTACATACAAACTAGAGAACCAGTTTGTCAATGTCTACAAAAAAACTTGCTGAGATTTAGATTGAGATTGTATTGAATATTGGATCTACTGACCACATTGATAGGAACTAACATCTTAACAGCATTGAATCTGCCTATCCATTAACATGAAATTTCTCTCCACTTATTTAGTTCTTCCTTATTTTCTCATCTGAGTTTTACAGTTTTTCTCATATATATTGTGCATATATTTTGTTAGATTTATACCTAAGTATTTCATTATTTTGGTACTAATGTAAATGATACTGCGTTTTTAATTTGAAATTCCAGTTGTTCATTGCTGGCTTATCTAAATGAAATAGACTTTTGTATGATAATCTTGTATGCTGTTAAGAATCATTTATTAATTCCAAGTATTTTTTGTTTTAGTTGATTCTTTGGGGTTTTTTCCATAAACAATCATGTCATCTGCAAACAAATATAGCTTTGTTTTTTCTTCTCAATCTGTATTCTTTTTATTTCATTTTCTTATTCTATTTCATTAGCTAGAACTTTCAGTATGATGTTCAAAAGGAATGGCGAGAGGGGTTATCCTTCCCTTGTTCTTTACCTTAGCTATAAAGCATTTAGTTTCTCAGCATTAAGTATGGCGTTAGCTGTTGGTCTTTCTATAGATGTTCTTTACCAAGTTGAGGAGGTGCTCTCTATTTTTTATTTGCTGAGAGTTTTTATTATAAATAGGGCCTGATTTTTGTCAAGTGCATTTTCTGAATCTATTGATATGAACTTTTCTTTAGCCTGGTGATGAG
This sequence comes from Perodicticus potto, assembly GCA_963574655.1. Taxonomy (NCBI): domain Eukaryota; kingdom Metazoa; phylum Chordata; class Mammalia; order Primates; family Lorisidae; genus Perodicticus; species Perodicticus potto. The sequence continues at coordinate 41,207 of CAUYRH010108122.1, forward strand.
ATGGATTATATTTATTGATTTTCAATGCTGAAACAGCCTGCATACATAGGATAAATGTTACTTCATAATGGTGTATAATTCCTTTTATATATTGTTTAATTCTATTTACTAATACTTTGTTGAGGGTTTTTGCATCTATATTTATGAGAAATATTCTCCTATAGTTTTTCTGTCTTGTAATATCTTTATCTGGTTCTAATCTTATGCTATTACTGGCGATAGAATGAGTTAGAAAGCATTTCCTCCACTTTATTATTTGAAAAATATTCGAGAGAACTGCTCAAATATTTGGTAGAATATTCTGTTTGGTAGAATTCACCAATGAAACTAGGTTGGAGCTTTCTAAAGGAAGGTTATCTATTATGATTTATTTTTTTTAATGGATGTAGGCCTTCTCAGAGAGTCTATTTCTTACTTGCATGAGTTTTGGTAGATTGCGTCTTCTTCTAAAGTATTGGTCTATTTCATCTAGGTTACTGGATTTGTGTGCATAGTGTTATTCACTACATTTAGAATTCTAGGCTGGTGGGGTTTTTTTCTTTTAAATCTCTAAGTAGTTCACTCCGTTCTCTTCTTGTTAGCATGGTTTTGAAGAGATGTCTGATGCAATTCTTATTCTATTTCTTGATATGTAACTCCTTCCCCACTGCCTTCTTTCAAGATTTTCTTTGTTTTTGATTTTCTGTAGTTCTAATCTGATATACCTAGATGAATATTCTCTTAGCTTCCTGAATCTGTAGCTTAGTGACTGTCATTAATTTTGCAAAATTTTTAAATACTTCAAGTATTTCTTATGGTCACTCTTCTTTATTTGATAGTTCCATTATTCCAATGTTATACCTTTTGTATCACAGTGCTAAGATAGTCTGTTCCATCTTGAAAAAGTATCTCTTTGCATTTAATTTTTGGAAATTTACATTGACATATCTTTGAGCTCACTACTTCTTTCCCAGCCACATTAAGTCTACTGATGAGCCCATGAAAGCATTCTTCATTTTTTGACACAGGGTTTTTGATTTTTATCATTTCCTTTCGATTATTTTTTAAGCGTTTCCATTCCTCTGCTTATATTACTTGTCTGATCTTGCATGTTTTTTCACTTGTTTCGTTAGAGCCTATAGCATATTAATCATAGTCATTTTAAATTCTAAGTCTGGTGTTTCCAAAATCTCTGACAATTCTGAATCTGGTTGTCATACTTGCTTTGCTTCTTTAGACTGTGTTATTTTGCCTTTTAATACATTATAAATTGTTAATGAAAGTTGCAAATTATGTATCACATTAAAGGGAACTGAAGTAAATAAGTCTTCAGTGTAAGGTTTAATATTTATCTAAGTGTTAAGCTATGTTCACTGTTTGCTATAATTATCCTGTCAGAAGCTACGCACTCTTCTTGTTTTTATCTACTGTTGCCTTTGGGTGTTCAGAGACTCCAGAAATAGAACCTGAAGCTTTCAGTTCATTTAGCTATACCTCCCTGCTATTATGCAGAAGCACCACTGATATAGTAGTAATGTCTGGGAAGAGGGCAAACCTTCTGCGACCCTATGATTAGGTTCCAGTCTTTTAGTAAACTGAAGTTATGTATTTCTTTTCCTCCACATCAGAGTTTAACAGTGGCTGTAGTTAGATTTTTTTTCTTCCCCAGGTAAGTTATGTTTTGGTAAAACCGCATTAGGTGAGGCTCTAGTAAAATTGTTTCCATTCAGGTAGATTTTGTTAAGGAGAAAAGAAAGCTCTGAGCATATTTCAAAAACAGTTACTTTTCCCCTCCATCCTTTTCTCTGATCTTCATAATGACAACCTGGTAAGGATCTTGCTAAGCTTTGTAAAGTGTGGGAACCCCTGGTATCACTGAGCCCCTTCCTCTAGCAACTCAAGAATTACAGGTTAAAGCGTTATGATCCATACTGACCAGCTGTATGCATCTGCCTCTGGGCGTCTGCTCCTAGTAAATTGATTCTCTGTATCTGCCAGTTTGTTCTAGAATCTCAATTCTCTTGTTGAACTAAGAATTGTTAGTTTTCAATTTATTCAGATTTATTCTTGTGAAAATGATGGTAATGACTTCCAAGCTCTTTGGGTGTCAGACTTGAAACCAAAGTCTGTTTATTGTGTTTTGAGTTACATTGCCTGCCTTTAAGCTATAAGAACAGGTCTTTTTGAAGTTTAATCAGACTTCGCCTATGATTCTTGGTGCTTACCTTCCAAGTGTTGATGTTATTCTTGGGATCATATTTTCTTAGCTTTCCACATTTTTTCTAAAACATAATATGAATTGTTTTAACATTTCTGTAGATTCCAATGAAACCTCAATCTTTTGCTACTAGCCAGTTTAGTATTATTCAAATTAATATTTAGAATTATTTGGCTAAATGAAAAAAATCTGTGAAGGCTTTTACGTAGTAACATAAGGCTTTTCGAATGTGATCAATGCAAATGCTGAAACACTGACTTTTAAAAAATAAGCATTTGAACATATTCTTAGTAAAGTATCTCAAGAATGGAAGAAAAAATATCCAATGTGCTCAATACTACTATTAAACCAATATATAATCACCTACACATTCATATGAATGATAAAACATAACTATAGTTCAGAAAGAAAGAGGGAAGACAGGTGAAGGCTGAGAAGAGGGAGGATATTTGGTGGGACCTCACCTAAGGTGCATAATATAATGATACACTTCAAAACTATTAAGAATAGAGCTTAAATGTCTTACCACAACAAATAAGCAAGCGAGGTGATGGTTACATTAATCAGTTCAATGTAAGCATTTCACGTGGTTTATTGATTCAGCACATTGTACCTTATAAAAGCATTAATGTACACAATTGTGAATTGATAAAGAAAAAAATAAGCATTTGTTTATTAACAATAATTTACATAATGTATAAGGTAGTGAAATGAAAGAAGAAAAATAATGTTTTGTCTGAAATACATTCTCTGACCAGGGAAATTTTAATAAGGTAAATTATTATTTATTTTATTTTATTTTTTTTGGTAGAGACAGAGTCTCACTTTATCACCCTTGGTAGAGTGCCGTGGCGTCATGCAGCTCACAGCAACCTCCAGTTCCTGGGCTTAGGCAATTCTGTTGCCTCAGCCTCCCAAGTAACTGGGACTACAGGCGCCTGCCACAACACCTGGCTATTTTTTTGTTGCAGTTTGGAAGGGGCTGGGTTTGAACCCACCACCCTCAGTATGTGGGGCCAGCGCTCTACTCACTGAGTCACAGGCACCACCCAAGGTAAATTATTTTTCAGGCAGTGTTCCAATAGCTATCTCAGGTAGGTCATTCAATTTAGGATATCTACTTTATGACACTATATGCTATATTTTTACCTTTTTAGAGTTGGAAAAAGCCTACCTGGATGTCATATTTTCAGATATTGATAGCATAGGAATTGTGGGGAGGAGAGAATTGATCAAATATTTTGTCATTCTTTAATACTAATGAGAGTGCTTTAGAATTAGACACCCTAGAACCAGCAACCAGAAAATATTACTACAGGCAAATGACAAAAGCAAAAGTAAAGGAATTGTTTTCAGACATAAGCTAAAATATGAATGGATTGGCTAATAGGTCTCTTTTAGGTAAAATTTTAAAAGGTTTTAAAAAGCTCACTGTAAGAGATTCAAGTGCACATTCAGCAAAGCTGCAGGATATAAAACCAATAGACAAAAACTAGTGGCATGGGCAGGCATGGGAAGCCAAAGCAGGTGGTTTAGGCAAAATTTGTCATAAAGCAAAAAAAGGTTAAATTAGGTTATGAGTGAGACTCTGACCTGATTCATTGTATGTACTGTTATAAAAATGTGTAGTTGAAATTCATATGCTATATGTTTGAACTGTAAATATTTACAAAGTACTTTCTGAAAATCTAATATTCAATTATTTTTTACTGTATAAATGATGTCTTCTTGATTGGAAAGTTAAAAGTCTATAAGAGCTGGGCACAGTGGCTCATGCCTATAGTCCTACTACTCTGGAAGACCATAGTGGGTACACCACTTGAGGTCAGGAATTAGAGATCAGCCCAAGCAAGAGCAAGACCCTGTCTCTACTCAAAATAGAAAAACTAGCTGGGCATTGTGGTGGGCATCTGTAGTCCCAGCTACTTGGGAGGCTGAGGCAAGAAGATCACTTGAACCCAAGAGTTTGAGGTTGCTATAAGCAATGATGCCATGGCATTCTACCCAGGGTGACAGAGTGTCACTTTTGTCTCAAAAAAAAAAAAATTGAAAATCTTTAGTGGTTGGGGAGAGAAAGATGGTGGACGAAAAGGATCATTCTGCTGAGTTGTCCTAGTATGACTAGGGAAAGAAAGAGAACCCAGGCATATCTGGCATGGGGACCTTACCCAGAGTGGTAGTTTGGCATTCACAGTGAAGTGGTGGTATACTGGAGACAGTGCGTGATCTGGAGCAGTGGAGATCTAACATATTAGGCAAGTGTTTGAAAGGTGGCGGGAATGGCTAGGCCAGGGACAAGAGGAAGCCTTTCCACAGTTTTTGCTTCTTGGGGGAATCTGCACATTGAGTGGAAAGTTTGGAAGAGTGGATCAAACAGTATACAGCAGCCAGATTTGAGACCTAGTTGAGAGTCGATTTGCCATCAGTTTGGTGGCAGGTGGGTGGCCATAATGGGAAGGTACAAGCTGCTAGGAGGCAGCCATTGTGGGAAGGTCATGATGGTAGGCCTCTTAAGGTATAGCCATCTTTGTTCCACCTGCCAGGATCAGAACCCCACTCTTGGGACAGGCTCAGGGACTCCTGCACCCCTTGGGAACCGTTGTCAGGGGGCACTGTAAGACCTGCCTCTAAAGGATTCTGGAAAGCTTTATGATCCCAACCCTGAGGGGTCTGAAAGCTAAGGAAAAATCAAGTGTCATCATGGAAGATTAATTTGGGAACCAGGACAATGCCTGGGAACTAGAAAGAAGTTACCAGCTGTGTTCTCCATCCCCTAAAACAAAACAAAACAGAGAGCCACCTGTCCCAGCAATATCTTGCAATATATATATATGTATACACACTCACATGTATATATATATATATATATATATATATATATATATATACACACTCCTTTTAAAGTTTGTCCCTTTAAATATATATGTATTTATACATATATATAATTTTTTGTAGTATTTTTTTCCTTCTTTGCTTTGTTGCTGTGGTGGCTGCTATTTTTTGCTATTAGAGATTTTTTCTGTTTTATTTTGATGTGGGTTTTTTGTTTTTGTTTTGCTAATTGGTTGGTTCTATTCTTAACTTTCATTTTTACTTTCATCAAGAGGAAGGGCTCCTATATTTTTTGATTACAATATTTTAGCCTCATTTATTCTCTCTCTCTAGTTCACTCCTCTCTATTTTCTATTTTGAGTGATACTCTTTTACTTTACTCATCTTTCCCACAAAAATCACTTGTGCAACAGCTAAAATATCCCCTCCTTTTTTTTCCTTTGAACTTTTTTCTTTCTTTTTTCTCTTCCCTCTCTCTCCTTTATTTGATACAACTGTATTTTTAAATTCCTTTATTATTCTTATGTCATTAATTTTTTCTCTTTTTTTATTTTTTCACTGAGAGCTGGGGTAGCACAGCTATGGTCTGGCAGGGAGTTCACAGCAGTAGTCTAGCTCAGGGAGGCCGAAGACATCAGGGTCTAGGGAGCCTTACTATCTTTGGTCCAAGGATTAAAGTATTGGGAAGACCATACTGCAGAATTTTTTCTATTTCTTTTTCATTCTTACTTAATTCCATCTTTCTTTTTGTTTGTGCTCTTTGCTTTCTCTTCCTATTTTAGGCAGAGGAAGAGTCTGGCTTTGCCCAAGCTGGTAAGGAGCTCCTGATTTTAAGGAACCCACCCAGCTCAGCCCCTCAAAATCCTTGCATTACAGGCATGGCCTTAGCACTGTGCCAATCAATACCATTTCTTCTATCACTCTCATTCTTTCTTCCTGTCTTACTTCTTTTCTTTTCTTCTATTATTTTCTTTTGTCCCTCTTCCTTTTTCCCTTTTTCATTTCTTTTTCTCTTTCCTTCTTTTTTCTTCTTTCTTTCTTTTCCTCTTGTTTGCCCTACTCAGTCTTTACCCTGCCCTTCAAATTACCCAACAAGGTAATTTGAAGCAAAGGAGAAGTGAGAAGGAAAAAGGAGGACAAGGAAGTGAACAAAAAGAAAGCACACATGAGGAGGAACAAACAGAAAAATTTGGGCACCCTGAAAAACCAAAAGAGAGCCACTCCTTCGAAGGACCATGAGGCAGCTACTACAGAAGACTCCACCTATAAAGATGTAATGGTTTTGACAGAAAGGGAATTTAAAATATGGATGATAAAGACAATAAAGGGAATGGATGAGAAAATAGAAAGACACAACCAAAAGATGGGCGAGAGATACATAGACGATAGAAAAGATATGGCAGAGCTTAAGGAAATGAAGGAGAAAATCATGGAATGTAAAGATATGTAGAAAGCACCAAAACCAGATTAGATCCTTGAAAAGAAAGAATCTCAGAGGTAGAGGATAAAGTGTTCGCGTTAACTCAGGTAGTTAAAGAGGCAGAAAAGAAGAAAGAGAAAGGAGAACAGTTGCTTAGAGAACTACAGACTTAATGAAGTGTTCAAATATATGAATAATAGAAATCCTTGAAGGGGAAGAAGATTGTCCCAAAGGAGTGGAAGCCCTACTGGAGACTATCATAAATGAAAACTTGCTAAGTTTTACTAAAGATCCCAACACACTCCTTTTAGATAGATATCAAGCCCAAAGTCAGCTCAACTCAAATAGAACTTCTCCAAGATACATTGTAATGAACTTGTCCAAAGTCAAGACAAAGAGAAAATTCTGCATGCAGCCAGGGGTAAGCACCAACTGGACTATAGGGGCCAAGCCATTAGGATGGCCGCAGACTTTTCAACTGAAACTTTCCAATGTTACTTATTCAATATGCTTAAATAAAAGAATTTTCAACTCAGAATTCTGTGTACTGCTAAGCTAAGCTTAAAAATTAATGGAGAAATCAAATCTTTTGCAGAAATACAAACACTGAGGAAATTTGTCAAAACAATACCAGCTCTACAGGAAATACTTAGACCTGTTCTCAATACTGAACATCACAGTAGACCATCACCAAAGTAAACGCCCAGAATCTAGAAGTCAAAACTTAGCTTCCACAGTGGTGCAGAGGATAAAACTACACAACAGACTTTCACAAAATAAGATGAATAGAACTCCACCACACTTATAAATCCTCTGAATAAATGTCAATAGATTGAATTCCCCACTGAAGAGGCACAGGCTACCTGATTGGATGAAAAAAGCACAAGCCATCCATATTCTGTCTCCAGGAAACACACCTACCCTTGAAGGAAAAATCAAGAGTCAGAGTTAAGAGATGGAAAACAGTATTTCAATCCAATGGAAATCAAGAGAAAGTAGTGATTCCAATCCTATTCTCAGATACAAGCAGATTCAAGGCAACTGAAGTTAAGAAAGACAAAGAGGGACACTTCATACTGGTCAAGGGAACTATACAACAAGAAGATATTTCAATTTTAAATATTTATGCACCCAAATTAATGCTTCCAGATTTATGAAAAGGCCTTGATGGGTCTCAGCAATATGATACCTCATAGTACCATAAGCACCATAGAATTTACACACAGTTCTCTGACAAACTGGACAGTTCCTCTAAACAGAAACAAAACAAAGATACAAAGGACTTACATGTGGCCCTAGAACAGAAAGGATTAATAGACTTATAGAGAACACACCATCCCAAAGCTAAAGAATATACATTTTTCACATCAGCCCATAGCACATACTCCAAAATAGATCACATCCTAGGATACAAATCAAACATCAGCAAAATTAAAAGAATAGAAATTATACCTTGTCTCTTATACCATAAGGGAATAAAGGTGGAACTCAGCTCCAACAAAAAGTTCATCCCCACACAAAGGCATGGAAATTAAACAACCATATGCTGAATAATAGTTGGGTTTAGGAAGAGATAAAAGTGGAAATTGTTAAATTCCTCAACCATAACAACAATGAAGACACAAGTTACCAAATCCTATAGGATATAGCAGAAGTAGTCCTAAGAGGGAAATTTCTACATTAAATGCCTACATTCGAAAAAACAGAAAGTGATGGCATCAACAAACTCATGAGCCGTCTTAGGGAATTGGAAAAAGAAGAATAATCTAATCCTAAACCCAGCAGAAGGAAAGAAATAACCAAAATTAATTCAGAGATTAATGAAATCTAAAACAAAAAAAAATCATTCATAAAATTAATGAAACAAAAAGGTGATTTTTCAAATAAATAAATAAAATCAATAAACCTTTGGCCAGATTAACTACAAATAGAAAAGTAAAATCTCTAATAACATCAATCAGAAATGATAAAGGGGAAATTACAACAGATGCCACAGAGATATAAGAGATTATCTTTGAATACTACAAGAAAATCCATGCCCCAAAATTTGACAATGTGGAAGAAATGGGTCAATATCTGGAATCACATCCTCTTCTTAGAATGTAACCAAGAAGATAGATCTCCTGAACAGACCAATTTCAAGCACTGAGATCAAAGAAACAATAAAAAAATCTTCCAACAAAAATAATGCCCTGGTCCAGATGGCTTCACACCAGAATTCTATCAAACATTCAAAGAGGAGCTTATACCCATACCGAAACAATTATTCCAAAAACTGAGAGGGAAGGAAACTTCCCCAATATGTTCTATGAAGCAAACATCACCCTGATACCAAAATCAGGAAAAGACCCAACTGAAAAGGAGAACTTCAGACAAATTTCACTAGTGAATATAGATGCAAAAATTCTCACTAAAGTGCTAGCCAATAGATTATATTGGCTATATCAACAGACTATACCAACAGAAGCAAAAACAAAAACCATATGCTTCGCTCAATAGATGCAGAAAAAGTATTTGACAAAATTCAGCATCCTTTTCTAATTAGAACACTTAAGAATATAGGTATAAGTGGACATTTCTTAAACTGATCAAAGCCATCTATGACAAACCCACAGCTAATATTATACTGCATAGAGTAAAACTGAAAGCTTTTCCACTTATAACTAGAAGGGTGTCCTCTATCACCACTACAATTCAACATAGTGCTGGATATTCTAGCCAATACAATCAGGAAAGAGAAAGAAATAAAGGGCATCCAAATGGAGGAAGAGGAGATCAAACTCGAACTCTTTGCTGATGATATGATCTTATTCTTAGAGAACCCCAAAGACTCAACCATAAAACTCATAGAAGTGATCAAAAAATACAGTAATGTCTCAGAATATAAAATCAATGTACACAAATCAGTAGCCATTGAATATGACAATAACAGCCAGGTTGAGAAGCTACTCAAGGACACGATTCCCTTCGCAGTAACTTAAAAAAAAATGAAAGAACTAGGAATATACCTAACAAGAGGTTAGAGACCTCTATAATGAAAATTCTAAAACCCTAAGAAAAGAAATAGCAGAAGATATTAATAAATGGAAGAACATACCAATACCATGCTCATGATTAGGAGGAATCAACATTGTTAAAATGTCTATACTTTGCAAAGCAATATACAGATTCAGTGCAATCTCCATTAAAATACCAACATCATACTTTCAAGATTTGGGAAAAAATAATTCTTCATTTCCTATAAAACCAAAAAAAAAAATCCTCTGTGTAGCCAGGCAATTCTTAGTAATAAAAACAAAGCTGAGGGCTTCAGTCTACCAAACTTTAGGCTATACTACAGGGCCTTAGTGGTCAAAACAGCTGTATTGGCACAAAAATAGAGATATAAACACTTGGAATGGAATGGAAAATGATGAGATAAAACTAACATCTTACAGCCACCTGATTTTTGATAAACCAAACAAGAACACACACTGGGGAAAAGAACCCCTATTCAATAAATGGTGGTGAAAAACTGGCTAACCACATGTAAAAGACTACAACTAGATCCATACCTCTCATAACTTATAAAAATTGATTCAAGATGAATTAAAGATTTAAATCTAAGGCATTAAACAATAAAAATCCTCAAAAACAGTGTGGAGAAAACACTTGAAGATATTGGCCTGGGGAAAGATTTTATGAAGAAGACTTCAGTAGCGAATGCAACAACAACAAAAATAAACAAATGTGACTTACTTAAATTGAAAGGCTTTTGTACAGCTAAGGAGACAACAATCAAAGCAAATAGACAACCTTCAGAATGGGAAAAGATATTTGCATATTATACATTGGACAAAAGCTTGATACTAGGATCTACAGAGAACTCAAATTAATCAACAAAAGAAGAGGCAACAACCCCATATATCACTTGGCAAAGACATGAAAAGAACCTTCTCTAAAGAAGGCAGACAATTGGCTAACAAACATGAAAAAATTGTCATCATCCATAATCATTAGAGAAATGTAAATCAAACCCTGAGATCTCACTCAACCCCATTGAGAATGGCCCACATCCCAAAGTCTCAAAGCTGCAGATGTTGGCGTGGATGTGCAGAGAAGGAAAAACTTTTACACTTCTGATGGGACTACTAATACAACCTTTTTGGAAAGAAGTATGGAAAACCCTCAAAGAATTCAAATTAGACCTCCCATTTGATCCTGATATCCCATTACTAGGCATCTACCCAGAAGAAAAAAGTTATTGTATCATAAGAATATTTGCACTAGACTGTTTATCACAGCTGAATTTATAATCGCCAAAATGTGGAAACAACCTAAATGGAATGGATTCAGGAGTGGATTAACAAGCTGTGGTATATGTATACCACAGAATACTATTCAGCCATTAAAAGAGATGGAGACTTTACATCTTTTGTATTAACCTGGATTGAGGTGGAACACATTCTTCTTGGTAAAACATCATAAGAATGGAGAAGCAAGAATCCAATGTACTCAATTCTAACATGAAGGCAACAGATTATAATAATCAAATGTATAATACAAAGTGGGGTATAGGGGAATGAGAAAGTGGGGAGAGGAAAGGAGGGGGGTTCAGGGGTCACAGCATATGGCACACCTCTTGGGGGTAGGACACAATTATAAGAGGGAATTTACTTAACAAATGCAATCAGTGTAACCTAATTCTTTGTACCTCAATGAATCCCAAACAATAAAAAAAAAAAATCTTTTGTTGTCATGGCTGCCATCAGTAGGGGTTATTGATACTTGTAAGCCCCAACAAAATTCAAGGGCCTCATTTTGATTTTACTTGTAATGTTTCTTGAAACAACGTAAGTAGACTTATGAACAATGCTGAATCCTTCTGACAAAGAAAAAACTACTGCCTTTTGCAAAGTCAAGAATAGTATGTTCCTGATAGAAAAGTTGTGACTTCTACAGAATCTGGCCCACTTGTGTTGCAGAAAGAGAAATTCAAAGCACAGGAATATTCTTTCATTTACTCTTTTTCTTTTAATCAACATAATTTAAGTGTTTTGTGGAAGTTTAACTATAGGTTCAAGTGTGCCAGAAGATAAAAACTGTTGGAAAACACTGCTCTAGGTAGGTTGATCAGGAAAAAATGAGAGAAGATGTAAATTACTAATAATTGAAATGTATTAGAAAATGGCATTATAGATCTTACAGAGAAGAAATAAGCAATAGGTGTATTATAAACAACTTTATGTCAATTTAATAAAATAGATGAAATAGACAAATTCTTCAAATAGCATACTCTATTTTTAAAGGTTCATTTAAGAACGAATACATGAATAGCACTACTATTCATGTACTAAAGAAATTGGATAAACTCTTTTTGCAAAGGAAACTCTAGACCAGATTATTTCTACCAAATCTTTTAAAAATTTATAAAAACAAAGTGATTTTATATGAACATTTGGAAAATAAAAGAGAAGATAAAACTTTTCAAATCATTTTGTGAAGTATGTGTTACTATTAAGCAGGAATAAGAAAATATTAAAACAAATATGCTGATGAGAATGTGGAATTGTGCAACTCTTGTGTCACTAGTGGACATACAAAGTGCAATAGATAGTTTAGGTGTCTCCTCTTACCACTTGCATGCAATGTTATACCAGCCATCCTAGCCAGTTCAATAAATCAAGAAAAAAAAATAAACTTAATTCAGAATAAAAAGTAAAAAGACTCTATTCTCAGAGGGCATTGTTTTACATGAACTTTATAGCCACCTTGTATATAACATCTTATAGAATCCCCACAAAGTTGACTAAAACTCTGAGATTTGTAGTGATAGAGGACACAACATATGATAAATGTATACACCAAATATATGTTTATATTTTATCAACAAAAATTTCAAATTGAATGTACAATACCATCATAAAAATAGAACATTACAGATACATTTAACAAAATACATGTCAATACACTAAAATTTTAACAGAAAATTAAAGATGACTAGATAAATGAGACATAGACTATGAATCAGAAAACCAATATTCTAAAGATATAATTTCTTCCCCAATTGGACTATAGAGTCAAAGTAATACTCCCAATCAAAATCTCAGCTTGTTTACTTAGAGAAAATGACAAGTGATTCTAATATTTATATGGAAAGGCAAAGAACCTACTATAGCAAAATTATTGCAGTAAAAAAAAAAAGGTTTAACCTATTTAATTTCAAAACTTAACGTGGAAAACTCAAACTGGGAAGATCTCAGTTCCTCCCAACTTGCTCTATAGATTCAGTGCAATTCCAGTCACAATCCCAGCAAGAAGAAACTTATCCCACATCTAACACATAGAAAGAGATAAGAAAGATTACAGCAGAGAAAAACCAATTAGAGTATAGAATACCAATAGATAAATTAATGAAAAAAAAGAGTTGATTCTTTGAAAAGATGGACCAAATTGAAAAGCCTTTAGCTAAATTAACTATGAAAGAAGGAAAAAACTCAAATATCTAAAATGAGAAATGAAAGATGATACATTACAACTGATTTTACAAAAGTAAAAAGAATTATGAGAGAATACTGGGAACAATTGTACACCAACAAATTGGATAACCTAGATGAAGCAGATGGGTTCCTAGAAACACAACCTACCAGGACTGAATCAAGAAGAAATACAAAATCTGAACGGACTTGGAAGGGTTGAGGAGATTGACTCAGTAATAAACAAAATCTCCCAATAAAGCAAGCCCAGGCCCAGAAACCTTGATCGATAAGTTCTGGCAAACATTTAAAGGAGATTTAACACCAGTCCTTTCCCAGAATACTGAAAAATAAAGACTATTTCCAAACTCATTCTAGAAGTCAGTAATACTGTAATATCAAACTCAGACAGAGACACTACAAAGAAATAAAACAAGAGACCAATATTCATGATGAATAATAATGCAAAAAATACTCCACAAAATACTAGCAAACAGAATTCTACAGCTTATTAAAGGGGTGTGATTTATTCCCGGAACTCAAGGATTTTGTGCCATATGAAAATATATCAATGTAACACACCCCCTTAACAGAATGATGAAAAACTTCACATGATCATCTCACTTGATACAGAAAAAGCATTCATTAGGCAACTTTTACCAAATTCAAATGTTATGATAAAAATACTCAGCAAGCCAGAAGTAAAAGGAAACTACCTCAACATAATAAAGGCCATAAATAAAAAGCCTCCTGTTTATACCACACCTAATGTTGAAAGACCAAAGAGGGTTCCTCTGAGACCAAGAACAAGACAAAGATCCTCAGTTTTGCCACTTTTTTTGAACATAGAATTGAAAGTTCTAGCCAGAGCACAAGAAGAAGCAATTCAAAAAGTCATTCCAAATGGAAAGGAGAAAGTTAAATTATCGGTGTTCACACATAATATGATCTTATATGTAGAAAATCCTAAAGATCCCACCCCCTCAAACTCTTAAAACTAATAAATGAATTCAGAGAAATTATAGGATACAAAATTAACACATAAAAATCAATTGTCTTTATATATATTAAAAACGAGCAGTGGAAATGAAAATTAAGAAAATAATTCCACATACAATGGCATATAAAAGAATAAAATACTTGGGAATAAACATAATCAAGGAGGCAAAATGTCTGTACACAGAAAACTACAAACATTTTTTAGCCATTTCAACAAAATTAATAGACTTGCCTGTTTTTGTCCTGATTTATGCTGCCTGATTATTCCATGATGGTGTCCACAAGGTCAGACAATTAAGTTCACGAACTCGTCCCAGAAGAAGTGCTACACACCTCATTGCTGACTATCAGTACAGTCATCATGGAAGTACTCCCCTTAGAAAACTATGCACTGATACCAGGGCCTAGTCCACCCTCCAAAGCCATTTTGGAACTCTTTTGCTGGAATGGCCCTCAGAGCTGTCATCATACAAAGTCTGACAATTAAGTTCATGAACTCATCCTAGAAAAAGTATTTGAAGAGTGAAATAGGCACTGGTATTTTTGTGTAGAGCTTTGAAGGTGACTATAGTGATATTCAGCAATGAGATATGGAACACTTTTTCTGGGATGAGTTCGCAAACTTAATTGTTTAGTGTTGTACGATACAAATAACAGCTATATCATATTTTGTTTCATTTGCCGGCTAAAGGCACAATGAAAGTAATTTATTACTGCATTTGTTGTTTCTTATCTCCTCTGAATGTATTTTATAATCAAAATCAACTAAGATTACTTTTTTCCATACTTCAGATTTCTGGTGTGTGTCTCCTACCCTAGTCATCAGCACTAATTTTTCATAAAATTAGGAGAAAATATTCTCTTGTGGTCTTCTTTAAATCCTACCTAAATTTACTCTTAAGAAACACAGTAGGCTGGTACTACATATGACCTTTTATTTTTACTAGGAAAAGAGTACAATTTTCTCAGAATTCTACTACCCCTACCAAGGACCATCTATTCTTATTCTGATATATGAAATACCTTCAAACTTTCTCAAGATCAAAGAGATTGTCACACCAACAGCTAAGATTTATATTGTCCTAACCTGTATTATTTGTCATTTCTAGCCAAAAGTTGTTATCTGTGAGTCTGAAATACATTTGATGTTAAAGAATAGCACAGTAAAAGGCTTCTCTTATTCAGTCAAATTTTGAAGTGGAAAAAAGAGACTTTTGAGGTTGCTAAATAAAACTATAACATATCTGGAATGCTTTGCATAATGACAATCTAGGAATTCTGGTAAGGTGTTTATTTGATGTTTACAAAAGGAAGGATATCTTAGTCACTTAAATACTAACATGATTATAAGTTAAAATACTCTAGTTTATGGAGAGAATGAGACTCTGTGCCTGTGAACACTTCAGTTGAGCTAGGCTTGAATTATTTAATGCCTTATGTAACTTATTTATTTTCCCATTTCAGGCTGAAAGGAGTCCATGGTATGAAGAGGAGTAAGGTGAAAGGAGAGCAGCCAAAGAGCTACAAAGACAGATCCTAGAAAATGAGGATGAAATTTATTGAAATGATGAAGGAACTGCCTTCCTTTTAATAATACAGCCGAAGAAATATTATTGCATGCATGGGCAATGGATTGTGTGATACCCAGGATGGCCCATGACTCATCACATCCCACAGTTGTGTCAGCAGATGTCAACAGGTTCAGAGTGACTGTATATTCAGGTCTCTTAGAGGACAGAGGTTAAGGAGTGAAATACAATAATCTGTGATGAATGGAGAAATCCAGGAAGTAGTTCAAATGCTCTTTGCTGGTCCACATGCTCCATAAGAAATCTTATCAGGGATCTTACTATCAACAGCGATAAAATAGTGTATGAGAGAGGCAGCTGCAGAGGTCAAAATGCCTTTTGTTCAATTTATTAAAAGTACCCAGTAAACAATCTGTGTATCTCGTTTAAGTTTCGCAGCGATCCTGGGAAGAATACTGAGCAGATAGGAGTAAAAAGGAGAAAGTACAGCTCAGGAATGTCGCATCATTTGTCTAGAAATTGTTTCCTTATTCCATCTGAATGTAGTTTTACTAAGAATATTTTTTCTTTAGAAGAAATTCTAAAAAACTCAGATATTTATAAGTAGAAAGTCAGCCCAAAAGTCACATTCAAGTGACTAAAAGTTTATTATATTCTTTCATCTTTGTTTTTGATCCTGGTTTCCTTTTATTGACTAGCATTGCCTACATGCAGACAACTTTATGTAATTAATGGGATAAATAAAATCTTTGACATATTTAATTCCTATGTGCATAAGTCATATTTTTAATTCCCAAAATTATACTTTAAAAATAGATGACACAGCAATAAAAATGGTAAATCAGAGAATACAGAGGTACACCTTTAGTCAGAGAAATCTTTCTTCGTTTTACTGAAAGTCTTTGGTCTCCTTGGCCAAGAGGGGGTCCATTCAGTTCCTAGGGGACTTAGGATTTTATTTTTGGCTTACAAAGGGAAAACATACAGATTAATATCACTCAAAGGAAAACATGCATAGGTAAGAGTGTAAGATTAAAATGTAGTTCCCAGCTAGAGCAGGAAGCTATGCCTCCTCCCTTTTGGAGTGTAGATACAACAACTGACCAGCATTAATGTTAAAATAGTGATCAGAAGACTGATAGAATAGGATCTATGTGACAATAAGACACTAAATTATTAATATAAATAAGACCTAAGGCCTTGAGAGGTAAAGATTAAGTCACGCTTGTAGGTCATCGATTTGCTTAGCTAACAACTTTGAGTATATTGTGGCTTGTTTTATGTTTATCAGACTTCCTTATCCTAACTTAAACCATGCTTTTCTACTGACTCTAAGCTTTTAGGTGAAGCTTTATTCCTTTAACCAATTATAAACTAAAGAATCGCCGAACCTACCTGTAACCTGTAAGCCCCCACTTCAAGATGTCCCGCCTTTTCAGGCCAACCAGTATATACCTTCCATGTATTGGTTTGTGATTTTGCCTGCAATTCCTGTCCCTGTGAAATGTATAAATCCAAACCAAACAATAGCCCAACTCCCTTGGATGCACTGAGACTGTTTGTCCCTGGCTTTCAGTCATTCATATTTGGCTTAGAATAAAACTCTTTACATTTTTTAAATGTAGTTTGGTTTTTAAAAATTTTTTGTTAACAACATCTATAATAAATCATAACCATGGGTATATCACTTTTCAGTGAATTGTGTGAACTTTTCCGGTGAATTTTCAAAGCTGAAGTTGGTTTTGGAAATTCCTGGAGCTGGCAACTGGTGTCAAAAGAGAGCATGCTCTTCTAGATTATGCTTCCTCTAACTTTCACAAAAGGTAAAAGATAGCCTTCTTTAACACCACCACATTCTGTACTTTGTAATAAGTACTTTTAAAAGTCCTAAATGCCACAGAATTATACACTTACAGTAATCAATGGCATATTTCATCTTATGTGAATTTTACATCACTATAAAAATTCAACCAGAAAAAGTATGATTTAAATACTTTTGATTTGTAGGAATTTATTATTAAATCCTTACATGTGGGTCTTCCAGGATGAGGTTGGATACCAGATAATAAATTTGGTAAGGTACCTACTCTGCTATAATGTGCTGCATTTCAAATTACATGCATATGTAATTTTCCAAAAGAGATAGATTTTGAAATACTTAACAAGCATGTTACCAAAAAAGCAAATTAAATAAAAAGAATAAAGTTTTGAATTTAGAATTCAACTACTTTGTTTTAAAAAATACTTCACTAATATTTAACCTAAAATTATAATTTCTAAATTACATTTATTAAAAACGAGACTACTAAAATGTGAAATATATTCCAATGAAGAAAGTATTAATAAAATTAAATTTGTTTTCCTTCTCAATCATTTCCTCTAGAAAGCTTTCTCCTTCAAGCTTATTGGCACAAAAGACTGTGAAAATAAGTCCCCCACAGTTTAAAGTAAACTGTACTCATATAGAATCTCCACTTAGTTTGTTAAAACAGTCCCTTTTTAAAATTATTCTAGGTCTAATCATAAATATTCATTGAAATTCCTCAGTTGCACATCCTATAAGGTTATAACCACCATACTCTCCTCTTAGATTATGAAAAAAGAAAACAAGGATGGCAATGGGATTCACAGTATGGTCCAAAGAAATAGCCTAATTGGATATATGTACTTGTTTTGCCCTCTTTTTATCCTCTTGGCCAGAAAAATATTCAAATTAACTTGCATTGCCAACCAAAACCCTACTTTATTAATGACTTGATAGAGCAACATATTTTTCTCCCTAAAAGCCTATAGTGTAATATACTCTGTACTTTCTCCTGTCAGTGAAACATACAGATGGTCAAAAAGTCCAGTGAATCAAAGAATAGATGAGGTATTTCAGCGAGAATTTAACTTTATCAAAAGTTAACACAATGAATATTATCTATTTCAAACAGAAAAGAGATAGACTGCAAAGGACTTTTTTCATTTTTTGTCCACATAGTTCTTCAGATTAATTCAAATCTTGATCTACTTGGCCATACTTTCTCAAATCACAGACGATGGTTTCTGTTGGCCAATCCAGAAAAATACCCAAATGCATCACATAAAAGAATTAATTCTGAGAATTTTGTAAGAGGCTTTATCATATTTATTTCTTATTTTGAGGAATACAAATTATTAGTGTTTTATCCTATTACTCTACACTAAAATCAGATTATAAAATACAAGGAAAATGTTTACACTGTGAAAGCTCACCCTGAAGCATTTCTTTACGATATGTAGTCGTTAGCTATGTAAAGTATCCATTATTTATAAGAATGCAATTACCAAAATAGAATATGGTATAAAATTCATTGTCTTTAAAATAAGTAATGAAAATCATTAAAACATACGTAATAAGATATAAAATCTAAAAGTTTGTCAACACATTCTGTATTTAATGCTAGTAGATCCAAAAATTTTGGATTCAAATTTTATATTAGTTATACTTTGTTTAATCATTTTTCTCCTCCAAATTATAATGTTTGTTTGTTCCTCTCATTTGTTTACGGATACAAGGGCCAGATGGAGCTGGTCAATGTTCCCAGACCTTTGATGCAGTGATTTAAATCTAATAAAAAGACATTTGGAACATAGCATTGATAAAAGTATATGACTGTACAGGGAAACATTCTGCTTGTAGCCTTGAGATACGAAATTCTGTTTACTATCTCTTCTGATAGTTATTAGAAATATGAAAACCAATAGATACTTTATTTTTATTTTACTCTTTTCTCTGAGTTGCGTTAAATGGCATTTTGAATGTCAAATGAATCTGCTGTCCTCATCCAAACATAACAGCATCTATGGTAAATGTGGCCAAGGAGTCAGATGTGTGATTCTGAGTGAATTAACCTGCAAATGATATTTTATTATTATCTATGACTAGCACTGTTAGCTTTATCATATCATAACTCACCTAATGTATAATTGATGGCACGCATGGAGAGAGGCATCAGATCAGTGAAAGATTCATTAACATGTTGCCATAGAGTCATCAGACAGAGCAGAAGCACTTGGCTGCTCTGATTCTTTCTGAACCTTTTCAAGCTTTTAGAGTTAAGATCCATACTGTAGAGGCTAGAAAATAGTCCTAAAAATAAATTAATTGCCTTTTCTTTTAGTATTGTCAGTCACCTCTAGTATTTGGGATATTATAAGGACAATGACTACCTGCTTGCCAAGTCTGCTATATATGCTCAGATTTGTAAAAACCAAAATATAAGTCTATGTCCCAGTCTCTACTGGGTTGAATAGACTATTTTAGATGAGTCCATCTTTCCCAGTAAGTGCTATCTTTCAGATTTTCACCTCCTAATGTTTTCAAAGATGGCATTTTGGCATATGAAGGTTCATGTAAACTTAAGGTACTGTTTGGGTGGAGAGGGTTTCTTGGTATACACTTGTATCTGAGTTTGTCTCTACTGGCCAGGTCCCTCGGTCCTTAGTTCCTTAGATGACATCTGCTAAAGTAAAGTTAATCTATCCTCAACTCCAGGTGTTTCTTGGCATCATTCCCAAAGTCTGTAGTTGCTACATCCCATTGGTTGTTCGTTTGGCATAGGCCATGATCCCAGAAAACAAGCGTATCTCCCTTTTCTGATGGATACCACATCATTTCTGTCAATGGAGTGGATTCTCCAAACTCTGATTGTTGAGTCCACCTGATTTCTGTCATTGATTAGCTTTGCTGCCTTTGATTACAGGGTCAATTAACACCTTGCTCACTTCCTTCAACAAGTTGTATACGGATTTTCAGCTAACTTTCATGTTCTCTTATAAGGTATGTGGAAAATCCTGTGCAAAAGCAAGTTCTAGATAATCTCACACAATTAAGTACTTCCACTTTCAGACTAACAAGTTGTTTGGCAGAATTAGTCACATAGTCCTATCCCAATCCAAGTGGACAGGAATTACAGTTATGCCACATACTTGAAGGGGAAAGGCACCAGAAACATAAGGTGAACAGCAATCAGGGGCCCCTCAGGTACTCTGGTAGGTGATCTCTTTTCAGAAACTCAGGTAGGAAGTAAAATCAAAGTCCTATCTCTTTTTGGCTTGTTCCTCAGTGTATCTAACATACCTTGACTTGGGACTTTAGCTGTGACAGAGGATAGGTAGGATTCAACCCAGTGGAGACTGGGACACGCTTAGAAGTTCTAAATGTTCATACATCAACTTCTACTATTTCCTTTCAAAATAATTTTATTTAATACACAATATGTGAATAGATTGAAAAAGTTATTAGTTCAACAGCACATAATGAACTTTTGGGACATTCACCATGACACATTTGTTCTATTATTTTAAATCATTTCTTAATATTAAGGATTACCCTTGTGAGGCATATGGGTCCTGTGATCTATTGGACCTGTCTGCTCCTCAGGTCAGTGTTAAATGGAGAGAGTCTCAAACAACACGGTACCTGACATAGCTGGACTTGAAGATAAACTTTTGGAGGGTTTCTCATTGTCTTCGCACAGTGGTCTTTGCAGCTAGACTCTTTTAATGTTGTTAGAGTCGCCCTAAAGAATACAAATATTAGAAACAATAGAATAGACTTTACTGTGAAGGTCTAATGCAACTCCTCTGCTCAGGATGTAAATGCCCACTAAAAGTGTTTCTTGATAATGCACTAAGATTTTTCTAATGCCTCTGGGGTATGTTGTTGCTGCGTCTACATTACAGCACCATACTGTGTTTAATATGGTGAGAAATAAATGCATGCTTCTTGTCATGGATGGCTCCCATAACACTTCTCCAACCTTCTTGTTTTCCACAGAACACCTGCAAGGGACTAAATGTTTGTGCCCCCCCCAAAAAAATTAATGTGTTGAAACCCTAATAATTAAGTCATGAGGGTAGAGCCCTCATGGATGGAATTAGTGCTATTATGAAAGGAACCCCAGACAGCGCTCATGTTTCCTTTTTTGCCAAATGAGAATACAGCAAGATGTCAGCAGTTTGTACACAGAAGAAAGCCTTCACCAGAACCCAACCTCATTGGCATCTTGATCCAAGACTTCCAGCCTCCAGAATTTTGGAAAATAAATGGCTCTAGTTTATAAGCCAACCTATTGATAGTACTTTGCTGTAGGTGCTGCCTTTGAGATAACTTGTGCTGCTTTACCTATGTTTCCCCTATCAACTGATAATAATGCCCTTCTTGTTGCTTCCTGAAATTTTATTCATTAAATTTTCCAAAATGAAGAGTGTGTTATTTTTATCTTTGAGGCTATCAGAGATACACAGTGATGCCCACATTAATGTAGGCAAGCCCAGAGCACTGGACGCCCCACTCCTCATGCTGTGGACAAACATCGTATGCCTTAATTCTGTTTCTTATTTTTCTTTGTTCAATTTTAAGAAGATATTTACTTTATGTTGAAGTTATATACAGGCTGACATGGTAATTCATGCTTTATTTCCAATGTGAGAGTAAGTTCTTGTAAGAGTTTTGTCAATGTAGAACTTCAAAATTGTGCATCTAATTTGCAAAGCTGGAATTTAACAAATGAGCAATATAGAACTGATCAGTATATATAATTCTTTTATATTATATGTATTTTTTAAATTTTTTGATCAGGAATGCACATGAGAAAAGAAAGGAGTGATACATACATATTCAACAAATTCTTTCATTTCCTCTGTAAGAAAGAATCACCATGGGAGAAATGCTAACTTGTCACCTCATATTAAGCAGTGTCCCTGGGAACCTGGAACAGAGTTTAAGGGGAGGGAAGAAGCAATTTAGCACAAGCTGTTTTCTTATCCTCACTACTGTTGGAATTTAATGTCAGCTCAAAACGACTAGTATAAAGTAGCTATCCATTTATTTTCAAATTGTCCATTATCAAGGTATTAAGGGTGTAGGTGCATTTTTAATGAAATACATTTTATAAATTAGTATTATGTACATTGACAAGGTGTCTGCTAGGATGTTAAGAAGCATAGCTGAAACCCTGCAAGGTTAAGAGGTATGCTTTTTTTTTTTTTAAATCTCAGAATATCATGATAAAAATACTGTCTATTACCTGAAATCACACACACAATCACTTTGCAAAGTATTTTCCCTTAAGAAATCAGCACTAAAACAAATTCTTTTTTTTTTTCGTTTTTATTAAATTCTTTAGCTTACCTGAAATCACTTTACTTTCAGAGAAGTGAATCTCACTAGTTGATAGCTACTAATGTTACATTTAATTTACGGTTCTAACAAAGTCATTTTGGCTACTCATCAACACTGTCACCCATTACCATAGCTACTATTAACAAATATCTTAGCACTTTGGCTCTGACCCTTAGTCTTTACTTTCAGGTAAGAATAGATGTGGTAAATGTGAATTAACATAAATATTTCAATTCACTATATAAAAGGTTTTGATTAATAAGCATATATGCTTTTTATCTAGTTCCCTATTCTTATTACTATATATTGTTTCTTTCCCGAATTAAGTATGCCTTCCAACTATCAGACATTCCTGGCTGGCTCTACGAGTCTGTTATGAATGTCTTAGGGACCAAGAGACTTGGCATTTTACTTCTACTTGGCCTTACAGTTCTTATCACAATGACAGAATTGACTTCATCTTCCCTCCTCTACCCAAAAGCAAACTCAGTCTGTGGCAATTTCACCTCCCTTTTGCCTCATTGCCTTGACCATTTTTCCCTTAGGAGAGCAGATTGTGTATTCTTTCTCTACTAGAGACCAACTTTTTTTTACTTTTAAAAAGAGTACCTACAAAAACTCATCTTTTATCATTAGTTATTCTGTCCTTCTCTTGCCCTCATTATAAATTATTTTATTTTGCTTTCAATTTGGCTATCTAATAATCCATAACTGTATTTACTATCAGTACTACTCAATGAAGTCTGATTATCCAAAGTGATTACTGTTAAATCCATATTTTCAGTCATATGTTTACATTGATATTTATTATTGATGGATGACAATTTAAAGGCTGCCTTGATTTGGGGTGGAAAAATGAGATAAGAAGCATATAAATGGGCGGCACCTGTAGCTCAGTGGGTAGGGCGCCAGCCCCATATACCAAGGGTGGAGGGTTCGAACTCAGCCCCAGCCAGTTAAAACAGCAGTGGCAACTGCAACAAAAAATAGCCAGGCATTATGGCAGGCGCCTCTAGTCCTGAGGCAAGAGAATCGTTTAAGTCCAAGAGTTGGTGGTTGCTGTGAGCTGTGACACCACGGCACTCTAATGATAGTGACAAAGTTAAACTCTTTATAAAAAAAAAAAAAAAAAAGCATGTAAGTGATGAAAACTCCGTTCAAGAAGAGGCAAGGCAGTTTTATTTACCTAAATGATAAAAGATTATAGCTTTCTAAATAATGGAAAAGGGTTTACTTGTGTATATTGTATTTCAGGTAACAAAATTATTTCATAGGGAAGAAATCTGATATATATATGGGAATTATTCTTTTTTTTAATTTTTATTAAATCATAATTTTGTACATTGGTGCAATCATGGGGCACAATGTGCTGACTTCATATACAATCTGAAATATTTTCATTGAGCTATTTAACATAGCCTTCATGGCCTTTTAATCACTATATGAAGACATTTATATTCTACATTTAGTAATTTTCACTTGTACCCTTGTAAGATGCACC
>CAUYRH010108126.1:0-11114 GCA_963574655.1 Perodicticus potto
TATATAGTAGTGTTTTATTGTTTTGTTTTTTTAATAATTATTTATTTATTTATTTATTTTTGGAGACAGAGCCTCAAGCTGTCACCCTGGATAGAGTCCTGTGGCATCACAGCTCACAGCAACCTCCAATTCCTGGGCTCAGGCGAGCCTCTTGCCTCCGCCTCCCAAGTAGCTGGGACTACAGGCACCCGCCACAACGCTCAGCCATTTTTTGGTTGCAGTCGTCATTGTTGTTTGGCGGCCCAGGCTGGATTCGAACCCACCACCTCAGGTGTACGTGGCTGGCGCCCTAGCCTGTTGAGCCACAGGCGCCCAGCCTACAAACTCACTCTAAAAAGCACAAAACTTATATATTCCTATTAACCATACATATGTAAATGCATAGAAAAAGATTTACAAGGATATATACTTTAAATTCTTCCCAGTGTCATCCCTGAGGAGGGAGATGGAATGGTAGGCATATTATAAAAAGAGAATCTGTCGATTTTACATTCCTTTTTTTCTTTGTGGTTTGAATTGTTTGCGATAACAGTTGTGTTCTTGGTTTGCTTTCTAATTTTCTGGTTGCTGGGTAGCAAACCACCCCAAACTTAGTGGCATAAAACAACAATCCTTTTATTCTGCTCGATACTATAGGTCAGGGATTTGGACAGGGCACAGCAGAATTGGTTTGTCTCTGCTCTAAACAGCTGGCAGTAACACACATTTCTGGTGCCTGGGTTTGGATGAACTAGTATGTTGTGCTTAACCAGAGCCATTGGCTGGAACACTCACAAATGGCCTCAGTGTGGCTTGAGCTTCCTCAGAGCATGGAAACTATGTTCCAAGAGGAAGTACGCCAGGTGGGAGCAACTGGAAAGAAAATATTCCAAGAGAACCAGGCAGAGCTTGGTGTTTTTTTATGACCCAACCTTGAAAGTCACATAGCATCACTCTTGCTGAATTCTACTGGTGAAATCAGCCACAAGCTTACCCAGATTCAAGGAAAGAGGACATAAGGGAGGAATGTCAAGGAATTTGCATCCATTTTTTTAAAAACTGCCCCAGTTAGTTAAAGAATTTAAAAATCTATTTTCAGCAATGAGTAGGAGGCTCAAAACTTTGAGGCTGCCTTTCCTGAAACAGTGGGTTGGGAGCACCTATCGCATCCCAGACATTTAGCTCTTTGTGTCCTTTATCTCCTTGAGCCTGATATTCTCATAGAACCTGCGATAACCTGGCAGTTGCAAATCATATTTCTTTTTTTGTTTCTTTTCAAAAAACAAAGCCCTGGAACCAAGCCCTTTAGGTAAATATTTATGTATAGATTTATTTGTTCCCATGCCTTATTCCAAAAGGGATCTGAGTAAGCTTACAGGAATTCATACCGTAGAATCATATGATTAAAAATATATAAATAGATCAAGAAACTAAGATGAAGGGAGAGGAAAGATTGAAACAGTAAATTGAAACCAGAGGGGAAGTTAGTTCTTAAAAATATATGCTACAAATCTTAAGTAAATATTTGGCATTGCAGGGCTGGAAAGAATTATATATGCTATCTGATCTAATTCCCTACTGGCTCTTGAAATCCCTCTCCAACACCCCTAGCAAGCAGCCATCTAACCTCAGTTTACACATTTCCAGTGATAGAGCACTCAGTACATTTTAAGACACTTTCCAATGTTAGAAAATGTTAGTATAGCTCATCTGTAATCCCAGTGCTCTAGGAGGCCAAGGCAGGAAGATCCTTGGAGCTCAGGAGTTTGAGAGCTGCCTGAGGAAAAGCAAGATCCTGTCTCTACCAAAAATAGAAAAATTTAGCTGGGCATGGTGGCAGGCACCTGTAGTTCTAGCTACTCAGGAGGTTGAGACAGGAGAATTGCTTGAGCCTAGGAGTGTGAAGTTGCTGTGAACTAGGCTGAGGCCACGGCACTCTAGCCAGGGTGACAGAGCTACTCTATTTCAAAAAAAAAAAAAAAGGAAAGAAAATACAAGTATAGAACCAATGGTCACAAATGTAAATGCTTCCAAGGGCCAGACAGGCAATGAAAATGAATGAGGCACCTGTAATCCTAGCACTCTGGGAGGCCAAGGCGGGTGGATAGCCTCTGTTCAGGAGTTCGAGACCAACCTGAGCAAGAGCAAGACCCCATCTCTAGAAAAACACTCAGGCATTGTGGTGGGCTCCTGTAGTCCCAGCTACGATAGGAGGCAAGAGGATTACTTGAGGCCAAGAGTTTGAGGTTGCTATGACCTATGATGCCATGGCATTCAGCAACAGGGTGCAGAGTAAGTGTCTGAAGAAAGGAAGGAAGGAAGAAAGGAAGGAAGGAAGGAAGGAAGGAAAGAAGGAAGGAAGGAAGGAAAGAAGGAAGGAAGGAAGGAAGGAAGGAGAGAGAGAAAGAGAAAGAAGGAAGGAAGGGAGGGAGGAAAAGAGGGAGGGAAGGAAGGGGAGGAAAGAGAAAGAGAGAGAGAGAAAAAAAGAAAGAGGAAGAGAGAGAAAGAAAGAGAAGAGAGAGAAAGAAACAAAGAAAGAAAGAAAAGAGAGAGAGGAAGAAAGAAGGAAGGAAAGAAAGAAAGAAAGAAGGAAATAAATAAATAAATAAATGGGGCAGCACCTGTGGTTCAGGGGGTAGGGCGCCGGCCGCATATACCGAGGGTGGTGGGTTTGACCCCAGCCCCTGTAGCTCAGCAGCTAGGGCACCAGTCACATACACTAGAGCTGGCTGGCTCGAATCCAGCCCAGGCCTGCCAAACAACGACAAGCACAACCGGAAAAAAAAAAAAAAATAGCCAGGGGGCGGCGCCTGTGGCTCAGTGGGTAGGGCACCAGCCCCATATACCGAAGGTAGTGGGTTCAAATCCGACCTCGGCGAACTGCAAAAAACAGAAAAATAGCTGGGCGTCTTGGCGGGCGCCTGTAGTCCCAGCTACTCGGGAGGCTGAGGCAAGAGAATTGCTTAAGCCCAGGAGTTGGAAATTGCTGTGAGCTGTGTGACGTCACAGCACTCTACTGAGGGCGATAAAGTGAAACTCTGTCTCTACAAAAAAAAAAAAAGTAGCCAGGCATTGTGATGGGCACCTGTAGTCCCAGCTACTTGGGAGGCAGAGGCAAGAGAATTGCTTAAGTCAAGAGTTTGAGGTTGCTGTGAGCTGTGACATCACAGCATTCTGCAGAGGGCGAAATAATGAGACTCTGTCTCAAAAAAAAAATTCCAATTTTATGGGAAATCTCCTGGTTTTTAAACATTTTTTTTTTTTTTTGAGACAGATTCTCACTTTGTCACCCTGGGTAGGGTGCCTGGCATCATAGCTCACTGCAACTCTTAGGCTTAAGCAATTCTCTTGCCTCAGACTCCCAAGTAGCTGGAACTACAGGCGCCCGCCACAGTGCCCAGCTATTTGTTTGTTTGTTGCAGTTGTCCTTGTTGTTTTAGCTGGCCCAAGCTGGTTTCGAACCCACCAGCCTCAGTGTACGGGCACCAGCTGGCGCCCTACCCACTGAGCTACAGGCGCTCTCCATTTTTTCGATTTTTAGTAGAGACAGGGTCCTGCTCTTGCTCACACTGGTCTTGAACTCTTGAGCTCAGGCGATCCCCTAGCTTCAGCCTCCCAAGGTTAGGATCACAGGTGTGAGCTATTGCACTGGTATTTTTATTTATTTGTTTAATTATTTTAGAGACGAAGTCTTACTTTATCGCCCTCAGTAAAGTTCTGTGGCCTCACAGCTCACAGCAACTTCCAACTCCTGGGCTTAGGCAATTCTCTTGCCTCAGCCTCCCAAGTAGATGGGACCACAGGCGCCTGCCACAACGCCCGGCTATTTTTTGTTGCAGTTTGGCCGGGGCCGAGTTCGAACCCACCACCCTCGGTATATGACAGGTGCTGCCCTGCACTGGTATTTTTAAACATTAATTCTCTATTTTATAAAACACTAAGCAGGCCAAACAAAATACAACTGCAGGCAGATGCTACCCATAGTTCAATGGTTTGTGAGGGCCCAGAAGGCCAAAGTCATAGGCTTTGAAGCTGGGTTAGAACAGGCTTTGAATCTGACTCAGCAGTTTACTCTTTGGCTAATTGTAGCCTTAGTTCTCATCTGTAAAATGGGAATAATAACAGTACACAACTCTTAAAGAGGTAGATATGTGATAAATAGTCTATAAAGCACCCACCACATGGGAAGCATCCAATAGATACATTGCTGTAAACAAACAAATGAACATTTATAAATAAATATGCATTGCTAAATAGCTACAGTAAATACATAAACTATTATGAGGGCCTCTCTGAGGCTTCCCTCCGCTGATCCCAATTACAAAGGTAACTTTGTTTGTTTGTTTCAGAGACAGGATCTTGCTCTGTCATCCAGGCTGGAGTGCAGAAATCCTAGTTCACTAGGATTTCAACTATAACCTCGAACAGTTCACTGTAACCTCGAACACGAGGGCTCAATGGATCCTCCTACCTCAGCACCCCCACCCATCCCCCAAGTATCTGGTTCTACAGGTCCGTACCACCATATCTGGTTAATTTTTCCCCCCAAATATGAAGGGGGTACAAATGTATTTGGTTACATGGATCAATTTTGTAAAGCTTGATTCATAGCTATAGGTATGCCATTACCCAGACAGTGTTCATTGAACCCATTAGGTAGGTTTTTGCCCCTCCCCTCCTCCTCTTTCCCCCTTGCTTGATTTCCACTGAGTTGTACGTCCCTCTGTACACACGTGTGCTCATCAGTTGGTTCCAATTTTTTTTAAAGACAGAGTCTCATTCTGTCACCCTAGGTAGATTGCTATGATATCATCTTAGCTCATAGCAAACTCAGTATCTTGGGCCCAAGAGATCCTCTTGCATTAGCCTCCCAAGTAAGTGGGATTGCAGGTGTCTTCCACAACACCTGGCTAGTTTTTCTATTTTTAGTAGAGATGGGGTCTTGCTCTTGCTCAGGTTGGTCTTGAACTTGTGAGCTCAAATAATCCACCCTTCAGCCTCCCAGAATGCTAGGATTATAGGCATGAGACCCTGAGCCCAGACAGTTAGTTCCAATTTAATGATGAGTACATGTGGTACTTTATTATCCAATCTTGAGATACTTCACATGGGAGAATGGTCTCCAGTTCCATCCACATTGTTGCAAAAAGGCATCAATTCATATACCACATTTTATTAATCCACTCATGAATTGATAGGCACTTGGGTTGGTTTCACAACTTCACAATTGTGAATTATGCTGCAGTAAACATTAAGTGTAGGTGTCTGTTTGATAGAAAGACTTCTTTTCCTTTTGGTAGATAATATCTACCAAAAGATACCCAGTAATGGGATTGCCAGTTTGAATGGTAGGTTTACTCTTAATTCTTTGAGGAATCTCCATACTGTTTTTCATAGGGTTGTGCTAATTTGCAGTCCCACCAACACATTCCATGGCTACAGGGCATTAGCCACGCCTGGCTAATTTTTCTGTTTTTTGTAGTGATGGGGTCTTGCTCTTGTTCAGGCTATTCTCAAATTCCTGGCCTCAAGTGATCCACCCCGCCACAGCCTCCCAGTGTGCTAGAATTGCAAGCACGAGGCCACTGCGCCTGGCCTGTTTTTAATTAATAGACACACAGTTCATATTTTCCCCTTAGGTGCCAGAAATATGATATTTTCCTTTGTCCAGGGCCCAGAAAAAACAGCTTTGTGAGGAAGTCTGTAGGATCCTGCTTTGGGGTAAGATGAGTGATGAACAATGATGGACATAGATACAGTGTGTGTATGTGAAAGAGGGAAGTTAAAGGACACAACAATTTCTTAACTACCGTTAGCCGTGGGATGAAAGTACTCCTTTCTTTCTCCTTGCCAACATTATTATTATTATTATTTTTTTTTTGTAGAGACAGAGTGTCACTTTATTGCCCTCGGTAGAGTGCCGCGGCATCACACAGCTCACAGCAACCTCCAGCTCTTGGGCTTAGGCGATTCTCTTGCCTCAGCCTCCCGAGTAGCTGGGACTGCAGGCACCTGCCACAACGCCCAGCTATTTTTCTGTTTTGCAGTTCGGCCGAGGCCTGGTTTGAACCCACCACCTTTCGTATATGGGGCCGGCGCCCTACTCGATGAGCCACAGGCGCCGCCCATATTGGTTTTTTTTTTAAATAATCCGCTAATTTGAGAAGTGAATGATGATAATATAGGTTTTTACTTTTTATTTGTTGTTTATTTTGCTATCCTACCTAAGTTGGTGTAAAATATAGTTTTATTTGTTTATTTATTTAATTTATGAGACTGAGTCTCACTTTGTTGCCCAGGCTAAAATGCAGTGGCATGATCATAGCTCACAGCAACCTCAAACCCCTGGGCTCAAATAACCTTCCCGACTCAACCTCCTGAGTAGCTGGGACTACAGGCATGTGCCACCATGCCCACCTAATTTTTCAATTTTTTGTAGAGACAGGACCTTGCTCTGGCTTAGGCTTATCTCAAGCTCCTGACCTCAAGTGATCCTCCCACCTCAGCCTCCCAGAGTGCTAGAATTACAGATGGGAGTCACATACATGTTTTTACATCAGTGTGTTATGTGCTGCTATGTACCAGCTACTGTGCCAAGCACAGAGGATGCAAATAAGTAAGATAAGACCCGGTCCTGGAGCCTACACTGTAGTCCTGCTTCTATCAGGGGGCCTTTCATGATCTCCTGGCTCTAAGATTCTAACATCATTGTTTTCTCTATCTCTCACCCTTTAAGTGCCTTGCAGCTGGGAAATCATTTCATCCTTATTCCCTGGATAAATTCTGACAGCAACCATGTAAGAGGCAAGCAGAGAAATGAGGTCCAGTAAACTAACTTGCCCAAGGTCATGAAGCCAGTTAAGTGCCTGAGGAGGAAGCAATTAGTAGCCAACTCCTGTCTGGCTTTCTTCAGAAAACATCAAAGATGCGTATTTAGAAGCCATTAGCTTGATTTCCAGCCCTTAGAGCGTCCCTCAGGTCCCAGAGTCCCATCTATATGGAACCCGGGCACGCAGCCAAGTGACAACCACCAGGCACATCTTAGGTACTTGGCCTCGGTCCAAGCCCAGCATCTTGCTTCTTACTGAAAGGAACCCTAGGATGCTGCCACCTCCGTGCACTCTGTTGAGTAATTCCCTCTGCCATCTTTTCACACAACCCCTTCTCGACCTTCCTCCCCAAATAGTAGTAAATATCCAAAAAGACTAAACTCTCTTACCAGCACAACTCCTGACAGTTACAATTATTCTTTCACTGGAGGACACCGGGACTCCACCCAATAAAAGAAGGAAAGTGATCCACCATTTATGGAGGACCTACTAAGAGCCAGGCGTTGTCCTACAACATATCTTATTCATTTATTTATTTATTTAAGACAGAGTCTCGCTTTGTTGCCCTGGTAGAGTGTCATGGCATCATAGCTCACAGCAACCTCAAACTCTTGGGCTCAAGTGATTCTCTTGCCTCAGCTTCCTGAGTAGCTGAGATGACAGGCACCAGCCACAACGCCAGGCTTTTTTTAGAGCCACGGTCTTGCTTTTGCTCAGGCTGATCTTGAACTCCTGAGCTCAAGCAATCCACCGATCTTAGCCTCCCAGAGTGCTAGGATTACAAGTGTGAGCTACCCCACCTGGCACCATGTCTTATTTAATACTCACCACAAACCTCAGCAATAGCATTTCTAGCTCCATTTTTCAGATGAGGAAACTGAGTTCTAGAGAGGTAGATGACTTGCTCTGGATCACTCAGCTAGCTGGTAAGGGATGGAGCTAGGATTCAAACCTAAGACTGTCTAGACCCCAGAATCTGTGCTTGTCATTTTTCATATCCCAAAGATGTCTTGTCCACTACGGTAGCCACCAGCCGCATGTGGCCATTTACATAAATAAAATCAGTTTTTCAGTTAGATTCATTTCAAGTGCTCAATAGCCACACGTGGCTGGTGGCTACCCTACTGGACAGCAGACAGAGAACATTTCCATGGTGGAAAGATCTGTTGGACAGTGCCACTGTAGAACGTCAGAGAAGGAAGAAAACTTACTGATTTTATGTTTTTTTGGGAAACTAGGCCATCTACCACTTGCCAGCTCTGTAGGAAGTTCATTAGAAGTAATTTTTTCTGGAGATCATAATAAAACCATCAGTGAATTTCTGGGCTATTTAACCTCTCTCTTGATTTGGGCTCCATTCAGTCCCACCATGAGAGGTGCAGCAGGTCCCTTCCCACACTCCCCACCTAGGTATCCAATACCTTCCTCTGTCACAGGGAATCTGGGTTGTACCCAGCCACTAAAATAGGGTCTCTTTACAAGATAAAGACAGATGGGGACTGAACAAAGTTTCATGATACAGTAAGCTTCATTTCAGCTGGGTGGTCACTGGGGGTCATGTCTGCTGCTGGGGAAGAGGGTCCTCACTGCAGCACAATGAGGGGAGGGTAATGGAGCTCCTTAGCAAAGGGGATGTCTGGTTATAAAGGGGTTTTTTTTCTGTCTAGCTACCGAACCTCCTTCCTATGTTTGGGGAATCCTTACTTTGTGAATGGAAGGCAGCCTCTTCTTCCTATCATAGAAGCCAATGCAGCAGATGTTTGTCTTTATAGCTTCTACTGAAGGTAGGAGATGGGCATGTGATCAAGCACCAGCCAGTCAGAGCTTGGGTTACAAAGAAGTGGAGACCATTGAGAATGCTTATGGAGGGGGAGAGTGGTGATGAGACAGTGACCATGGCCCATGACCACGGTGCAACCTGGAGTATCCAGTGTTCCCAACATTCTGGCCCAGTAGCACATTGTTTCATATGACCTGGCCTCATTCATTCCTGGCCACTTTTAGAAACTTCCTGGTGATTTGTGAACTTCTCACTACCGTGCTAATAAATTCCTTTTCTGTACCATCAGTCAGAGTTGATTTCTATTGTTTATGATGAACTGACACAGTGGTGCTTGCTAGAATTATATTAGCTCATTTCTAGGCTGGCGTTTGCTCTGGGAGAAGCAGCGGGGGAGGGCTCTCTGCTCTGGTGCACATGATCTGTCCAGGTCAAGACCCTTTGTCCCAGCCCCACTGGCCTCTTTTACCTTTTTGGCTTCTCACCATCCCTCCTCTCCATTAAATTTAGCAAATCTCTAGACCTGAGACGTTTGGAAGCCCTATCTGACTCACAGCATGCAAATATCTTCTCCCATTCTGAAGGATGTCTGCTTTAGTTGTTGTACCACCCTTGTCTGTGCAGAAGTTTTTTAGCTTGATCATGTCTGTCCCATTTGTTTATTTTTAGTGTTGGCTGCAATTGCCAAGGGGGTCTTCATAAATTCTTTTCCCAGGTCGATAGCATCAGGAGTTTTTCCCACACTTTCTTCTAGGATTTTTATTGTTTCATGTCTAAAATTTATTTATTTATTTATTTTTTTGAGACAGAGGCTCACTCTGTCGCCCTGGAGAGAGTGATGTGGTATCATCATAACTCACAACCTGAAACTCTTGGGCTCAAGAGATCCTCCTGCCTCAGCCTCCTGAGTAGCTAGGGCTACAGGCACCTGCCACAACACCTGGCTGGTTGTTGTTGTTGTCATTGTTGTTTGGCGGGCCCAGGTCAAGTTCAAACCCTCCAGCCCTGGTGTATGTGGTTGTGTCCTAGCTGCTGATCTACAGGAGCTAAGCCTAGTTTTTCTATTTTTAGTAGAGATGAGGTCTCACTCTTACTCGGGCTGGTCTCGAACTCCTGAGCTCAAGGAATCCACCTACCTCTGCATCTCAGAGTGATGGGATTATAGGCATGAGCCACCACACCTGGCCTTAAATTTAAATCTTTTATCCAGCAAGAGTCAATTTTTGTCAGTGGTGAGAGGTGTGAGTCCAGTTTCAGTCTTCTACATGGGGCTAATCAATTTCTGCAGTACCATTTATTAAATAGGGATTCTTTTCCCCAGTGTATGCTTTTGTTTGGTTTCTCAAAGATCAGATGGCAATATGTTGCTGGATTCATCTCTAAGTTCTCTATTCTGTTCTATAGATCTGTATCTCTATTTTTGTCCCAGTACCATGCTGTTTTGATGACTATAACCTTATAGTACAACCTGAAGTCTGGTAATGTGATGCCTCCAGATTTGTTTTTATTTTTTTATTTTATTTTATTTTTTGTAGCAGGCCCTGGCCGGGTTTGAACCCATCACCCCTGGTGCACAGGGCTGGCACTCTAACCATTGAGCACAGGCACCCTGGTTTTATTGCTTAAAATTGCTTTGGCTATTTGAAGTTTTTTTCTGGTTTCATATAAAACTAAGTACTATTTTTCCAAGTTCTTCAAAGTAGAAGGCATTGACATTGACAAGGATTGCATTAAATCTGTAGATCGCTTTGGGTAGTGTGGACATTTTAACAATGTTGATTCTTCCGAGTCATGAGCTTGGTATGCTTTTCCACTTATTAATGTCTTCTGCTATTTATTTTCTCAGGGTTTCATAGTTCTCTTTATAGAGGTCCTTCACCAAATTCTACCAAACCTTCCCATCATTTGTCAGGTATTTCATTTTCTTTGAAGCTATTGTGAAGGGCATTGTGTCTTTGATTTGATTCTCAGCTTGACTGTTGTTGGCATATTGGAAGGCTACTGATTTGTGGACATTGATTTTATATCCTGAGATGTTACTGTATTCCTGGATCACTTCCAGGAGCTTTGTGGTTGAGACCCTGAGGTTGTCCAAGTGTAAAATCATATCAACAAAGAGCGAGAGTTTGACCTCCTCTGTCCCCATATGAATATCCTTAATATTCGTCTCTTGGCTGATTGCATTGGCTGGTTCTTCCAGCACTACATTGAGTAGCAGTGGGGATAGTGGACATCCTTGTCTGGTTCCAGTTCTAAGTGGAAATGCTTCCAGTTTTCCTCCATTCCACATGGGTTGGTTGTAGATGGCCTCTGTCAGTTTAAAAAATGCCCCACCTATGCGTCTTTTCTTAAGTGTTCTTGTTAGGAAAGGATACTGAGTTTTGTAGAATGCTTTTTTGCATCTATTGAGAGAATTATATGGTCTTTGTTTTTTGCATCTATTTATATGTTGAATTAAAAAGAAAAGTCCTAGACCAGAATTCTACCAAACCTTCAAAGAGGAGCTAGTACCTATATTGCAAAAC
>CAUYRH010108127.1:0-14599 GCA_963574655.1 Perodicticus potto
TACGTTTGAGTTTTCTGTGTATTCTGGATATTAAACCTTTGTTGGAGACTTAACCTGAAAATATTTACTCCCATTCTGAGGGCTGTCTGCCTGCTTTACTGACTGTGTTCTTGGCTATGCAGAAGCTTTTTAGTTTGAACAAATCCCAGTAATGTATTTTTGATGCTGCTGCAATTGTCCAGGGGGTCCTCCTCATAAAATATTCGCCCAGACCGATTCCTTCAAGAGTTTTCCCTGCACTTTTTTCTAGTATTTTTATAGTTTCATGTCTTAAGTTTAAATCTTTAATCCAGTGAGAGTCTATCTTAGATAAAGGTGAGACTGTAGTTCAGTCTTCAGTCTTCTACAGGTCACCAGCCAGTTCACCAAGCACCATTCATTAAATAGGGAATCTTTTTCCCCACTGAATGTTTTTAATTGGCTTGTCAAAGGTCACATAAGGTAAGTAGCTGGGTTCATTTCTTGGTTCTCTATTCTGTTCCATACATCTACCTCTCTGTTTTTATGCCAGTACCATGCTGTTTAGATCATTATAGATTTATAGTATAGTCTGAGTTCTGATAGCGTAACTCCTCCTGCTTTGTTTTTATTTCTTAGTAATGTCTTGGCTATTTGAAGTTTTTCTGATTCCATATAAAATGATGAATTATTTTTTTGAGATC
Source organism: Perodicticus potto (assembly GCA_963574655.1). Taxonomy (NCBI): domain Eukaryota; kingdom Metazoa; phylum Chordata; class Mammalia; order Primates; family Lorisidae; genus Perodicticus; species Perodicticus potto. The sequence continues at coordinate 663 of CAUYRH010108127.1, forward strand.
TTTGAAATATGACATTGGAACTTTAATAGGGATTGCATTAAAATTGTATATTGCTTTGGGTAGTATAGACATTTTGACAATGTTGATTCTTCCCAGCCATGAGCATAGTATGTTTTTCCATTTGTTAACATGTTCAGCTATTTCTTTTCTTAGAGTTTCACAGTTCTCTTTGTAGAGATTTTTCACATCCTTTGTCAGGTAAACTCCCAAATATTTCATCTTCTTTGGGACTGCTGTAAATGGAATAGAGTCCTTGACTATTTTTTCAGCTTGGCTATTGTTGGTATATTTAAAGGCTATAGATTTATGAGTGTTGATTTTGTAACCTGATACACTGCTATATTCCTTGATCACTTCTAAGAGTTTTGTAGTAGAATCCCTTGTATTTTCCAGATATACAATCATATCATCTGTGAAGAGTGAAAGTTTGATATCTTCTGACCCTTTATGGATACACTTTATTGCCTTTTCTTCCCTAATTGCAATGGCTAAAACTTCCATTACAATGTTAAAGAGCAGTGGAGACAATGGGCATCCTTGCCTGGTTCCTGATATGAGTGGAAAATATTTCAATGTAACTCCATTCAATACAATATTGGCTGTAGGTTTACTGTAGATACTCCAATAAGATAAGCCCACATCACAAAATCCCAAAACCACAGATGCTGGCGTGGATGTGGAAAAAAGGTAACACTACTACTTTGCTGGTGGGAATGCAAACTGATACGGTCCTTTTGGAAAGGTATCTGAAGAATACTTAGAAATCTAAAAATAGAACTGCCATTCAATCCCGTAAGTCCTCTACTAGATATATATCCAGAAGACCAAAAATCACATTATAACAATTATATCTGTATCAGAATGTTTATTGCAGCCCCATGCATAACTGCTGAGTAACAGGAAAAGCCCAAGTGCCCATCAACCCACGAATGGATTAATAAATTGTGGTATATGTACACCATGGAATATTATGTAGCCTTAAAGAAAGACGGAGACTTTATCTCTTTCATGTTTACGTGGATGGAGCTGGAAAATATTCTTCTTAGCAAAGTATCCCAAGAATGGAAGAAAAAGCATCCAATGTACTCAGCCCTACTAGGAAACTATTTTATAGCTTTCATATGAAAGCTATAACCCAATTACAGCACAAGAATATGGGGAAAGGGACAAGGGGGGATGGGCGAAGGGAGAGTAATTGATGGGTCCACACTTACAGGGCAATGTAGAAGGGTACAGGTGAAACTTACTAAATGTAGAATATTTAGAATATTTTCTTAGTTATTGTACACAATATTGTACACAATTGTACAATAACTAAGAAAATGACATGAAAAGTTATGTCAACCAGTTCAATGAAAATATTTCAAACTGTGCATAAAACCAGCACATTGTACCCCATTATTGCATTTATGTACACAACCATGATTTGATTTAAAAAAAATGATTAGTGAAAGAAAAAACAGATGAATTTTTAAAAGTTTTTATTATTTGGGGGGCAAGGGTAAGACGTTGGAAATTATATTATTTCTAAAGGAATATTGCTAAGAGATGGCAACATTCAGGGGTATGTCCCTTTTTAAAAATGCCAGGATTAGTTCCATTTTATAAATATGCCTTTGGTGGTGAAGTTTCTGTTGCCTGAGCCACATGACAGAATGTTTCTGAATTCTTTGTAATTGGCACCACTGCTGTCTGCATAGCTGGTACTCAATAAACACTCATTGATTAAAAAAAAAGAAAGAAAGAAATAATAAGGTGGACAATGTAATGCCAGCAAAGGATGGTTTGATAATTTTAGAAACAGACTTGGCCAATGAGATCCCTTTTGCTGGATTAATTCCATTCATGCTTTGTCCTTGAATTCAGAAAGTACCTTGACAGTAAGGGACTGTTTTTAAAGTTCTTTTGATATTGTACAATGCCATGGCCTGGCCTGGCCTGTCCTGGCCACTCAGAAGCCCATGAGTTCAACAGCAAGGCACAGAAGTGGTCTACTTGACCCCAAACAAAACTCTAGTTCAGACTATAGATCAGGGGTCTAGGGGACATTTAGTACTCACTACTCACAATACTCTGTGCACATGGTTATCAACACTGTAAAAGAGAACCCCAAGGCAGTGACCATCATAAAATTTACAAGAGTTACAGCCTCGAAGATTCCATAATTGTTATAGAAAAATCTGTGAAAGCCACCAAGCTCGAAACAATTAGTTCTGGATACTGTGCATGACTTTATAGGATTTATGACAGAGCCCATCAAGGAAATCAGAAAAAATGATTGTGGATATGACAAAAATAGTGAAGGGTGAAGTGTTTCAAAATATGGGCCTCAGAAAAAATTAAGTTAAATAGAAACCACATGAGAAGAATGGACAGAAGAGAACATGATGGAGATGAGGGCTTCAAAACCAGCGCCAGGTGCTGAGAAAGTAGACGTGTGAGAAGCAATCCCAGAAGGCAAACTGATTTAGGCAGTGTGGCAGAGGGTTCTGATTATTCAAGATTGCTTCCAGCTTCTTTTATGATATGGTCCCTTCTATAATATAGGTACTGAAAGTTAAGCAAATGATGGAGGAAAGATTGGTGCCATGTAGAAGATTTTTTGAAAAATGAAAAGGCAAACAGTCAGAAATTATGATGTACACCAAGGAGCCTGCCTCTTCGGCCTGTTTCTCTCTGCCATCCCTGAGTCGGCAAGACCAACCCCAACTCTTCCTCTTCCTCAGCCTACTCTAAAGGAAGACGACTAAGATGAAGATCTTTACAATGATCTTTACAAATAGCTAATATGTATTTTTTCCTTATGATTTTCTTAGTAGGCTTCTTTTCTCTAGCTTATTTTATTGTAAGAACACAGTATATAATGCAAAATATGTGTTAATCAAATGTTTATGTTCTTATTAATAATAAGTATTCTTGTCAACAGTAGTCTGTTAGCAGTTAAGTTTTGGGAGAGTCAAAGATGTATACATATTTTTGGCTAGATGGGGGGTGAGTATCCCAAAAGGCTGCATTATTCAAGAGTCAAGAATCTCCATACATAGATTTAGAAAAAATTGATAATTGATAACCAACATGTGGTATGTCTCTATGATAAAATATTACTCAGCCAGGAAAAGAAATGAACTATAGACACAGATAAGTGTTTAAACATTATGCTAACTAAAAGATGCCAGATATAAAGCCACATATAGTATAATTCATTTATATCAATTTCACTTATACAACTTGTTCACAGTGGCAGATCTAAGAAACAGAAATTAGGTGTGTGGCTATCACCAACTGATGTGGAGGTGATTGAGAATGACAGCTAGTATATGTGAGGTCTCATTTTGATATCATGAAAATTTCCTAGACATTAGAGAGTGGTGGTGGTTGTGAGACTTTTTGAAAACACTAAAAGCACAAGATTTTACACTTTACAGGGGTGAATTTTATGGTAGGCAAATAATACAGCAATTTAAAATCTAAATCTGCAAGTATTATGCGATAAATCTTGTGTTTTAACTTAAAAAAAAAATCTAAACCTGAAGTATCATCTAGATTCAACATGGAGCATAAAAAATAAGTTGCTTTAAAGGAGATTATTGAGACAACTGGCAAAACTTGAACAAAACCTATATTTAGATAATAATAGTATTGTATGAATGTTAGATGTTCTGTTTTGTAATAAATTGGGAAATTGCACATTAAAAAATTTAGTGGCAAATTGTCCAAGATTTTCTATTGACTCCCTAAAATGGTCATAAAGAGAGAATAATAGACCAAATGTAGCAAAATGTCAACAACTGTTGAATCTAAGTGAAGGGTATAAAGAAATTCTTTGTAATTTTGGAGGGTCTCATTTAAGAAAAAAATATTGAAAAATAAAAACACATCATAAATTCAAAGGAAAAGTGGAAATAAATAAATTGAAAAGCAAACTCAATCTATCCAGAAACATGTGGATGTGGTCCTTTCTAAACAGAGAAGTTAAATTTCATGACTCTTTGAGGTTGCTTAAAGCTTTCTCAGCCTGCTATTAACAGTGAATTATAACATATCAGATTAGCTTTCGGAAAAAAAATATTTCTCCCTATCCTGTAGGAGAGAGAAAAAAAAGTACATTGACATTTATCTGATGAAATCACAACATTCATTTTACCATCCATGTTTGGATTTATTTGTGTACATTAATGGAGTTTTAAAAAGACAAATGATGATTTTGTGATTCTGAAGAGCTTCAATCAAAAATTCAAGATAAATTATAAGAATGCTAAAATGATAAAATATTATTATTAAATATTGATGCAGAGATTATGTTTGCACTTCCTGGCACTGCTTCATTTTACCTATTGTTAGTGGTGCTTCTGAATCACCAAACATTAACGTTCTATTTTGAAGTCTCAGTCTGTTTTCTTTTTATAATTCTATGATTTATTAGATGATTGTTGGCATAGCTTTAAACTTGAATTTTTTACTGCTTCATTACAGTGGCTGTTCTGAATTGGAGTTTGTCTTAAGGCCAAGAAAAATGTGTTGATGGCATTAAAGGAATTCATTGGTATCCATCCTCAGACAAAAATAAAAATTAGTCATCACTCCTCCTCATTATACTAATATCTCTCTTTTGTTGAGGGGTGCCTAAAGCTGGGGCACTGAATCAATACTGACTGTGGGAAACCAGTACTGTCCAGTACTTTAAAGGGGTGAATTTTCCAGAACCTTTAAGTCATCTTCTCTCCCTTAACATGTGTGTCTGGTACCACAGTGGGGAGTCCTCTACTGCCTTCCATGCACTTCATTCTCTCCATCTTTTTTCCAAGTTCTGACCTTGTTTCTCATAAGGACTTCAGCAAACTCATATTCACCAGTACTTTCTATGTGCTTACAACAAATACATCAGGCACTGAGTTAAGCATTAGATCATTTAATCCTGATGAACATTATCCTATTTAAGTCTCTCACAAAATAAAAATGTAGTGAAGCAGGTGGACTTCCAGTTCTGCCAAGAAAGAGTAACACCCTCCTCACAGTCAAGGTACAACTAATAACCCTGAACAGAACACAACTTATGGCATTGGGAGCCTCTAAAAGTGAGAGAGGAAGGCCTGAGGCCGTGCACTTGAGGACGAGCATGGTAGCAAGCTTCCTGCTGCCATGGACTTGAGGACAAGCATGGCAGTGAGCTTCCTGGGCATGTTTATTACCAGAGGACCATGGAGGGGCCTGTAATCTAGAATTTCCAATAGGCACAAACCAAGAAAGCTTCAAGAAAGTCTAGTCACAAGGCAAGTAAAGAATAGCTTAATGAGAAAACTTTTGTTGGGGTAGAGGTGCAGCTCAGAGGTGGGGGACAATGTGTTTCCTACTCCATCTACCTACCAACAGAAAAATGCATGCTGCCTCTCCTCCCATTACAGTTTCATGGAATCGAGCAGATAGTAAATAGGTGTGCATCCAACTCAGCCCCATTTCCTTCCATTCCACCTCTCTGCCAGGCAGACAGAATGCTATGTTCAGACAGAGATGGGGCTGAGTAGGGGCTCAGACTCCTCTACTATGAGGAAAGTTGTGACTTAATCTTCTGTCTTGCCTGGATCGTGTTATTAGGGAGACTTAACCAGACAGTGGAAGACAGAGCTAGCTCCACTGGGCTCCAGCACTTTCCCTCCTCCCCTCAGGCCAGTGAGACCAAGTGCAGAGGTGAGTGTCCACCCCATTGTCACAGACACAGAACAAGGCAGTGCAAGTCCAGGCTAATGAGCTCCTCACTCTCTCCTCTTTGCAATCAGGGAGACCCAGTGGGAAACTACACTTTCATTAACCATCATGAATTAGGGGGGATAAGGAGAGGAGGTAGGGCTAGTTGCTGCTCCACTCAACATCCTGGTGTGAACAGCAGGCAGCGGGGCCTGGGCTTCTGTCACTCACTCTACAGTGAGCCTGTTCTTCCCCTGGCAGCAGGACCCAGCAGGGAGCTAATCTGCTACCTCCACTTGGTGACAATGGGGGTCAAATGGTTGAAGGAAGTTCTCTAAAGAAAAAAGGAAATAACAGAAGATGGCTTGAAACTGCAGAAAGGAAAGAAGAATTTATAAATGGGTAAACATAGGGGTAAATAAAATAGATTATCTTACTTTGCATGAATTTCTCATTTATATGTGAAAGATAAAGGAAAAATTATAAACACATCTGATGTGGAGCTGAAAGCATGTAGAAGAAACGCTTAAGACATTTATATTTTGAAAGTATAGAGAGTAAAGATACATAAATAAAAGTAAGGCTTCTATAATTGAGGTGCAAAAATATCAATACCAGTAGACTACAGTAAGTTATGCATACATATTTTGATGTGGATAGCAGTCAGTTAGAAAACTATAATGTGGTATACTAACACAAAACTATAAATAAATCAAATGTAATCCATAAAAAATGGTGACATAACTCACAGGAATGTTGAAAGACAGAGAGGAAGAGAGAGCATGAGAAACAGAGATTTGAAAACAAGAAATAATACAAAGACAAATACTAAAGTCCAAATTAAGCCTTCATATTCTAATATATCAATAATATATATATGTGCCAATCAAAAGATATAGATTGGTAGTTAATTTTTTAAATTGTTCAAAGATAGACATATTATGTATAAGAAATTCACTTCAAGTAAATGATGTAGATAGTCTAAAAAAAAAGAATGGAAAATAATATATCTCACAAAAAGTATTTTTTAAAAGCAGAGTGCAATATATTAATTTCTTATAAAACGGGCCTCAGAGCAATAAAAGTTACTACAAAGAGAGACATTACATAATCATAAAATGTGCCAATCTAACAGGAAGACATAAAAATCTTAAACGTATGTACTTCAAAACCACACAATAACCTCAAAATAGCTAAAATTAAAATAGCTAAAAGAATTAACCAAATCCACAGTAATGGTTACAGACTTCAAGATCAAGTTCTCATTAACTGATAAACTACAGTAAACAGAAAATCAGCCAGGATATAGAACTGACCAATAAATTAATACAACTGAATTTAATTGACATATAAGTATATAGAACACTCCACAAACTTCAAAAAATGCAAATTAATAATTAAATTCACAAAGAGTGTCTTCTTGGACCAGAATTAAATTCAAAATGAATAAGAGAGAGACACTAGAGAAATCTCTAAACACGTGAAAATTAAGCAACACATTTCTAAATAACTCATAATAAAAGAGGAAGTCTTAAAGCAAATGAAAAAAATACATAGAATTGAATACGAAATGAAAATTATATCAAAATATGTAGGAAAATCGTAATGTGTGGTTTAGTTAAAAAGTCCTGAAACATAATTTTTAAATTTCAAAATATTATGGGGTTACCCGTGTTTTTGTTTTGAGTTACATGGATTGCTTTTGTCCTGCTTGAGTCAGGGTTACATATATGCCCTGGCAGAGATGTTGTTCACAGTACCTGTTAGGTAGGTTTTGCTCGTCCCCTCTACTCCCTACCACTTGATTTCCATTGAGTTTTATTTCCTTCTATGTTCATCTGTACTCATCAATTAGTTCCCAGTTTAATAGTGAGTACATGTGGTGCTTGTTTTTCCATTCTTTAGATATTTCACTTAGGAAAATGGTCTCTAGTTTCATCCAAATAGTTGGAATGGGAATTAGGTTGTACCTCTTCGTGGCTAAGACTCCAGTATACATATACCACATTTGTTAATCCACTCATGAATTGGTAAGCACTTGGGTTGATTCCACATCTTTACAACTGTGAATTGTGCTGCAGTATACTTTCAAGGGCAGACATCTAATAAAATTGCTTCTTCTCTTTTGAAAAAATACCCACTAATGGGATGGCTGGATCAAATGGTAGGTCTACTTTTAGTTCTTTGAGGTATTTCTATACTGTTTTTCACAGAGGTTGTAATAATTTGCAGTTCCAAAAATTAGTGGAAGTTTTCCAGATATTTTCTTCTAAAGTAAACTTATGGCTTCATGCCTTGATTTAAGTGTTTTATTCATCTTGAAGTGATTTTTGTGAGTAGCGAGAGACATGGATCCTGCTTCCTTTATCTGCATGTGGCTATCCAGTTTTCCTAGAACCATTTATGGAATAATGATTCTTTTATCCAGTATATATTGTCTATTTCATCCCAAAACAATTGGCTCTAAGTGAATGATTTTATATCTGGGTTTTCTTTTCCATTCCACTGATCTATGTCTCTATTTTTTTTTCTGCCAATGCTATGCTGTTTCAATTGCTATAGCCTTATAGTATAGTTTGCAATCTGGTAATGTGATATCTCCAGATTTGTACCTTGTGATTAAGATTGCCTTCATTATTCTGTCTCTTTTCTGGAGCAGCATACAATTATTTTTCTAAATCTGTGAAATATGGCATTGGCATTTTGATGGGGATTGCATTGCATTTGTAAATCCCTTTGCATAGTATGGACATTTTAACAATGTTGATTTTACTGATCCCTGAGCATTACATGTTTTTCCATTTGTTTGTCTTTTGCAATTTCTTTCTTTAGTTTTTCATAGTTCTCTTTAGAGATCTTTCACCTTCTTGGATAAGTATAGTCCTGGGTACCTCATTTTCTTTGTAGTTATTGTGAACGACATTGGTGCTGATGCTCCCATTGACTGTTAATTGGTATATAAGAATGCTACTAATTTGTAAGATTCCACCAAAAGACTCCTGGAATTGAGAAATAAATTCAGCAATGTCTCTGTTATAAAATAAATGAAAGATAATTTTATAGCACTAAATGATTACAATGTAATACAAAAAAAAATTCCCATCAATAATCTAAGTTTCCAATTCAAGAATCTAGAAAAAGAAGGGAAATAAACGTAAAGAAATCATAAAGCAGGAAATAATAAAGATATGAACAAAAATCAAGATTCAGAAAAGGACAATAATGGAAAAATAACCAAGAAAAGCTGATTCCAAGAGAAAAATTAACATCATTGATAAACTTTTAGAAAAAATGATCAAAATAGAGAGAGAATACACAGTACCATAACAGGAACAAAGCAGGATATCACTACAGATGATATAGTGAATAGAACAATAATAACAGAGTTTTATGAACAACTTCATGTTCATCAGTTTAACAACTTTGAAGAAATGAAACAATTCTACAAACCACAAACTGCCAAAGATCAAACAAAAATGCATTAAGAAACCTGAACAGTCTTACAACCACTTAAGAAATTGATTTGAAATGTACGACTGTTCAGGTTTTTAAATTCCTTTTGGTTTGAGTGGAACCTTCCCAAGTAATCTTAGGAGGCTGTTATTATTACTATTTTGACAGCATAATTGGACAAATGTAGTACCTTCTCCCCAGAGAAAAACAAAAACAAACAAACAAACAAAAAAACAAACAAAAAATCACCAATGGTCAATATTCCTCACAGATACAAAAATTCTCAATAACATATTAGCACATCTAAATCAGCAGAAAATAGAGAATACCCATACCATGACCAGTTGGGATTTATTCCAATATGGCTAAGATGGGTTAACATTCAAACAATTACCAATTTGTGCAACCACTATATGAATATAAATTTTCTGAGAATCTTAATCAATGTAGAAGTAACTTTTTAAAGCCATAAACACATAGATCATGTATACATTAATGCATTTATGAGATACAGTGTGCTGATTTTATACGCAATTTGGAATTCTTACATCAAACTAGTTAATACATACTTCACCTCATTTACTTAATTATTGTGTTAAGACATTTATACTCTATACTTAATAGATTAGATATGTACCCTTGGCAATAGGCACCATACGTGTAGTCCCACCATTTACCCTCCCTCCATCAAACCTCCCCCCTCTCCTCACATCCCCCTTCTCTTTCCTCCTTCATCCTGGGCTACGGTTGTGATTTATCTTTCATGGTAGTACTTTAAAAAGTCCAAAACCCATTGACCTGAAAACTCTCAGCAAACTGGACATAAAAGGGAACTTCAAATTAATAAAGACTATTTATCAAAAAAAAAAAAAAACTATAGCTAATGTTATGCTTAATGGTGAAAGCCTGAATTCTTCCTCTCTATGAATTCAAAGCGAAGATGTAGTCTCCCTCCTCTTATTCAACACAAAGCACAAAAGACTTAAATCAGTAAATTTGGAAATAAGAAATACTGTTCCTATTTTCAGATAACATTATTTCAAATCTATAATTATCTCCAGGAGTCTGATAGCAACAAAAACCTGAGACTAATCAGTAAATTTGCAAGGTCAGCTGCTTGGACCCTGTTCATTTCAATGTATCATTACTCTAGTTTATATATTCATTGTCAGCGTATAGAAATGCAATGAATATATAGAAACAAAATTAAAGTATCATATAGAATCACTCAAAATCAAAATATAAATAAATAAATAAGATACATATACTCATCCTCCAGTTGGTTGTAGATTAGTAAAATGATCAAAAGGTAACAGCAAGCATCCTGGAGTTGGTCTGTGTTTTGATTGTATCAGTGTCAAAATCCTGATTGTGGAATTTTTCTACACTTTTGCAAGATGTTATCACTGGAGGAAACTGTTTTTATTAGTTGGCTGGACCTGCCATTAATAAAAGACTACAAACTGAGTGGCTGAAACAATAGATATTTATTTTATCACAGTTGTGAAGGCTACAAGGCACAGGTAAAAATGTTGGCAAGTTTGGTTTCGTTTGAGGCTAAGTTGACTTGCAGACAGCCACCTTCTCCTGCTCTCTTCAAGTACTCTTTTCTCTGAGTCTGTGTCCTTACAGGCCAAGAGTCAGATAGGATTACAGCCAACACATTATCTCATTATCTGAATTTCGTTTTTAGGGGCCCCATTATCAAAGGCAATCACATTGAGGTACTAGGTGTTAGGACTTCAACATAACGAATTTTGAGGAGCCACAATTCTGCCCATCACACTGTGAAATGTGTACATGTATATTATGAACTGCTTCTATATTATTTCCTACAAACATACGTAAATATGCAATTACCTCAAATAAATATTTTAGTTAAAAAATGTGAACTATCACTGTTATCTTCACTATATTAAGAAAAGATCTGAAATCCAGGGCACTGAATTTACTGCAGGCATTGCAAGGTAACAGCATAACTGGGGCTATAATGAGTTCATGCTAGCCCATTATGCTTTAAAAAATGTCTAGTAATTGTGCCAAGTCATATTTTTAAGACACTGAATAACAATTAAGAAGGTATAGTCTTGAATTTTTATGTATCAACTTAAGCACTTAAGTTACTTGGTTGAACACTATTCTTAGTGTATCTGTGAGAGTGTCTTTAGATGAGATCAACATGTAAATTGGTAAATTTATATGAATTTGAGTAAAGCAGACTGCTCTTCTCAATGTAGGTGACCCTTCGTCAAACAGCGGAAGGCCAAAATAGAACAAGGAGACTGATACTCCTCTAAAGAAGAGAGAATTCTTCTTGCCTGTTGGCCTTTGGACTAGAATTATACAAGTCTGTCTCTGGGGTCTCTAGCTTGTGAACTCATTCTGCAGATCTTGGAACTTCTTAGCCTCCATAATTATATGATTCAATTTCTCATTAAGAAATCTCTTTATATATAAAATATGATAAATATATAAAGATATACATAAACAGATACAGAACCATATATGTAAAATATCATATATATTCTGTTAGTGCTATTTCTCTAAAGAACCCTCCCTAGTCTCCCCAAAACTGAGGGATCCCATTCTTGAGGGGCTATCCATGCTGAAACACACTGGGCAGCTGAGTGATGGAAACATCTATGATGACAGTGCTGTATGCTCCCCAGAAATGTCGACGGCCAGGAACAACTATGCCATGCTCTGCAGGCTCTGACACCTGAGGCCCACCTTTCTCTTGCCTTGATGTCATTTGCTTAGATTTGCAGTATCACCCCCACTATGGGGAAATATTCTTCCTATTTGCTGGGGGGGGGGGTGTCTTCCTTCCTGGCTGGAGTGGAGATGGCTGGAAACAGACAATTCTAAGCTAAATTCTCCCCAGTCAAAGCCTAGAGATTATAACTATACTCTTTTTCCTTTGTATAAGCAAATTTACATTTGGAACAAACTTTTATGTCATCAATGAGCCTTGTCTAAAAAGTCAAGAATAAGCTGTGTGTAGCAGGTAAGTCCTTTTTGCCATAGATTATGTTGTTGATAGTGGCTTCTAGAGGGATTGTTAATTGAATCCACATCCAAATCTTTTTTCTTTAGCCACTGATTCGTGTTGGCTGGGAGTACAGGACAATTGTTAGTCTCAAACAACTTTGACTCCATGTGGCATGACTGTTTTGATATTTGTTAGAGGTTATTCTGCCTCAACCAAAATTTTCCAGAGGACACAAGAAAATTCAGGAGCAGACACCCATGGTGGCCAGATGCTAGGAATCTAAGCACCCTACATGGGTACCCCAATAACTCTTTCACCCTTTTCATAGGGGGCTCATGGTTCCTTTTTCAGCTGAGCCTCCAAGTAACCACAGTACACACCTTAATAACCTTCTTCATTGTGGAGGCATATTGACTTGCTCAGCAGAGTTATGACAGCTTCCTTGACCACCTAAATACACAGAGCAGGGTCGCAGAGTTCTTTGATTAGACTGAGGGAATCGGTCTATTTAGTATACATGTAACAAACCAAATCAATGATCTCATTGAGGAGTCTCCTGAGGTAGACAAAAGGTTGAATACAAGATTCTTTGCTTTTCCCTTAGCAATCAAAGTTGCCATCCTTCAAAGATTCCTGGCAGAAGGATGAGTGAATATCAATATTGTTGTTGCTACAATGTCACTTTATTATTAATAATTACTTCTTGTGTGCTGCGGCTGGGCCAGGAATGAAGTCTCCGAGTCGTTCTGAAGGAAACATGAAATGAGGATGGGTGTGGAGATGTGCATTTGCTTAGAAAGTGTGACTGCCCAGGGCCCAGTCAATAAAACCAGAGAAAATGATTAGGATTGAGAAGACAGGGATTATTGCAACAGTAACTGGGGGAGTAATATCTCTCATGATGTCTTTATTTCTTGCTTCTGTCAAAAAGGGATAATTCCTATCAATGCCTCCTACCTGATTGCTCCACTTTAAGTTCTTTAAATTTCATGATTCTAGCTCTAAAGGCAATCTAGTTTCTACCTTCTCTGAGATGGCGTTGTGCTTAAAAAATTACAACAAGGCTTGGTGCGTGTGGCTCAACAGGCTAAGGCACCAGCCACGTACACCTGAGCTGGCGGGTTCAAATCCAGCCCAGGCCCGCCAAACAACAATGACGGCTGCAACAAAAAAATGGCCGGGGGTTGTGGCAGGCACCTGTAGTCCCAGCTACTTGGGAGGCAGAGGAAGGAGACTCGCTTGAGCCCAGGAATTGGAGGTTGCTGTGAGCTGGGATGCCACAGCACTCTATCCAGGGTGACAGCTTGAGGCTCTGTCTCAAAAAAGAAAAATTAAAAGAAAAAGACAGAATTGGCAAATGATTTCAAACATAACGTGATTAGGAATAATATTGGGCATATACAACGCAGGTCTTAATTTTGTCATATAAGCCTCAAATTTTTTTTTAAGAAATACACAGCTGAATTCCTTTTTCTTTTCCTTTTTTTTTATTGTAAATATATGTATTTTATAATTCTCCATTACATTATTTCCCCCCCCCCACCCCTCCGTGGTAAGACAGAATTGATTTACAGAAAAGAATACAGAAAACACCAAAGCTCCTGTTAGAGGGAGAGATTTCAAGTGGGGAGAGAGATGCTCTCTCTGTTCCTCTCCTGGTCTTTCCTTGTCTCCTCCTCTAGGCCTCTAGCCTCAGGGTATATATAGGTGAGTGGGTTCCTTGGCCAGGAAACAAATGAATACAGTCCCTTCCACCAGGGGCAAGGTGAATGAGTGTATCAATGAATGGACACAGTCCATCCATGGAATT
>CAUYRH010108130.1:0-12314 GCA_963574655.1 Perodicticus potto
AAGTATTTAAGTTCTCCATCGTAAATGAAACTCAGTTTAGCTGGATACAGGATCCTGGGTTGAAAAGTATTTTGTTATAGGAGATTAAAAGTCGATGACCATCCTCTTCTAGCTTGAAAGGTTTCAGCAGAGAGATCTGCAGTTGTTCTCATATTTTTCCTCTTGGAGGTTATGGTTTTCTTACGTCTGGCTGCTTTCAGAATTTTCTCCTTCATATTAACTTTCATAAAATTGATTATGATGTGCCTGGGGGATGTCTTATTTGGGTTGGGTCGTGCCGAAGTTCTGCTATCTGAATATCAGAATCTCTTGGCATGTCTGGAAAGTCCTTTTTCATAATCTCATAATGAAGAGACTCTATACCTTTTGAAGCCACTTCATCACTTTCAGTGATCCCTATGAGGCAAATATTGGTTTTCTTCGAATTGTCCCAGAGCTCTCTGAGAGAATGATCTGGTTTTGCCCTCCATTTCTCTTCCTCTTTGGAAGTTTGGGAGCACTCAAAAGTTTTGTCTTCCATGTCAGAAATCCTTTCTTCTGCTTGCTCCATTGTGTTACTGAGGGATTCTACTGTATTTCTCAGATGTTTGAGGGCTGCAACTTCTTGTCTCAATGTGTCAAAATCTTTGGTCATTTTGTCTTTGAATTCGTTCAGTTCTTGAGACATCTATTAGGTCATCTTTTGGATTTCTGCTTGAAATTCTAATTCCATCTTTTCCTCCATTGCTCTGATATTATTTGCAATCCAGACTCTGAATTCAACTTCTGACATCTTGGCCATCTGCTTTTGCAAGGGATCTTGTGCTGTATCTACCTTGTCATTCCTTGGGGGAGTTGATCTATTCTGATTATTCATATTGCCGGAGTTTTTCTGTTGATTCTGCCTCATGATTATTTTCACTGTTGCCTAAGACTGTCTTCAGAGTTGGGGAGGTGTCTCTCCCAGATCAGACCCTGGCAGGATCACTCTGTTCTTACTGGATCTTTGTAGGGAGTGACCCTGTGTACCTCCTCTGGGACTGCCCCAGCCAGGGAGTTCTGGCTGCAGGAGCAGCTCCAGAGTGTGTCACGCCCAGGTCAAGCAGCAAGGCATGGGATGGGGCACCCGGTGACCTTTGCAAAGGGAGCCCATGCCTCCAGCAGTCTCTGGCTGGGAGGAGGGTACTGGAGAGAGGACACTGGAGGGAGAGCATGGGTCACGCAGCCTCCTGGGTTCCTGGCCAGATGGGCAGGGCCATGCAGAGGCAGAGAGGGTAGGGGAGGAGGCAGGTTGTGTGACTTCCAGAGTTCCTGGCCTGGGCAGGCAGGCGGAGGCCTGGAAGGTTCCTGATGGAGTCCCAGCCAGTGTGGGTGGCAGGCAAAGGCCCGGCCTGGGAGACCCTACAGGGTTCCTGGCCACAGTAAGCCAGGTGGCGAGTTAAGGCCTGGTGGAGTCCCTGGCTGCTGCAAGCAGAGGGCTGAGTCCCAGAGGGCGTGGATCAGAGCCACATGGGAGTCCAGGCGGGGCTGGACTAGGTCGGGCAGGGCACACATCCGCACAGGGTGGGAGTCCCTTCAGACTTCCTGGCCGCTGCTGGCAGCGGGCCAGGTGGGGAGCCAATCAGGGCCCCATAGTAGTCCCAGTGGAGTTCCCAGCCACTGCTGGTGGTGGGCCACAGCTCAGCGGGGTGCCAATCAGGCTGTGCAGGGGTCCCGGTGGAGTAGAGTTCCTGGCCGCTGTAGGCGATGGGCCTGGGGCACGAATTGGAGCCAGGCAGGAGTCCTGGCGGTTGGCAGGCCGAGGCTGGATGGGGCACAAAACAGCACGATGGGGACCTCCCGGTGGACTTCTTAGCCACTGCTAGTGGCAGGCTAAGGCCTGGTGGGGTGCAAATCAGGGGGCGAGGAAGTCCCAGCAGGGTTCCTGGCTGCTGCTGGCATGGGTCAAGGCCCAACGGGGGTCCTGGCGGAGTTCCTGGCCACTGCAGGCAGCTGGCCGAGGCCCAGTGGGGCTAGGATTGGAGCCACACGGGGTTCCTAGCAGCCTCCCTGGCCTGGGGGCTGGCTGGGGCTCAGTGGGGCCACCTGGTCCGGCAGATAGGGAGAGTCTGTTTTTTAGCTTTAAAATGTATGGGGGAATATTTGAAGTTTTTATTATTTCCCTAGAGAAAAAAATCTTATTTCTTTTCTATTCTGCTGAATAATATCCTTGTATCAAATGTTTATATTTTGATTCTAAATTGTGAGTCTGAAATGGAAACTACTGACAAAAGTGAGAGCACCTTCAATAATGTTGCATTTTAAGAGACTTAGTGGAACAGAACTGGGGTTTAATCAAAGTGTGTGATCTAGGAGAGATTTAAAAAAGCACTTTTGAGGAGCCAGCAGGTGAGAATAAATCTGAAAGGTTGCATAGAGTTACCAATATAAGTATTTTAACTAACTTTTGCTACATAGTCAGCATGACTGCACCTTGAAGAAAAGACAATGCTTCAATGTGTTTCTGACTCTGCAGGAAATTTGTTAAATTAGAAAATAATTTATTGGTGATTTTAATTCTTGCTTTAAAATTATGTATCTTCAAGCATTGTCTCATGGGTAGTGAAATTTTATTATTGAGGATTCTCTGAGAATCTTGGATCCTGGTCATGGACAGAAATTTCATCTTACATTTAAACTTTTGATCTGATTCCATTTTTTATTAGGTACACACATAAAATAATACCTCTCATGGCCATTCCAGAAAAAGAGCTCCAAAATTGCTTCAGAGGGTAGACTGGGCACTGGTGTCAGTGCATAACTTCCCAACAGGAGTATTTGAAGGTGACCTTAGTAATATTCAGCAGTGAGGTATCTAGCACTTTTTCTAGGATGAGTTCACAAATTTAATTGTCCAACCTTATACATTGAAGGATGCAGGTACCATGACTAAAGAAATAGTTTATTCTTTAATTTCCTTGTTTTTGGCATGAAAGTATGGATTTTAATTCTAGGGCCTAGAAAGGAAATAAAACCTTCTATAGTTGAATAAATCTATAATTTTTTCACAAAATTATGACTTTTAGAATGTTAAAATTTTTCTTAACTATTAAATATAGAAGCAATTAAGACTGCAGAATAAGAAATGGGGTAAGTCATTGTATATTTCCATGTAACTTTAGACTCCAATGAAAACATTAAACTTTATTCCCACAAATTAATTTAGACAATACAGTCTAATACACCCCCAAAACACTTTTTTTCACTTTTAATCAATCTGATTATTTAATGAACATTTATTCTGTTGATAAACACTGACAGAAAGAATTGTTTCCATATTACCTAGCATAAGGATAGATGGGTTCTTTCTGAAGAAACAAGATAGTAGGTTCTCAGTCTTTCTCCAACTAATAGATTGATTTTTAATGACAGAATTTTTATTGTTTAGCAGTTGTCAGTAAAGAGAATATTGTTTCTTGGAAACATTAACTCATGAAGCTATGTTCACTTATTTATTTTTAATAAAATGTCTTATGTGCACAATTCTAATGATCACTGACAACCTCAAATATCCGAAACTCACTCTCACTTTGAAACACATTCTTTGGCAACAAGCAAAAAACAAGAGCCACATGACACAGCAAGATGAAACGAGATCCTACTTTGCAAAAGAAAAACTATCTCAGCAGAATCTAAACCATCTCCTTTTTCTTGAATTCTGTTACCAATACCCCTCATATATAAAGAGGGCACCAAAAACTGTATACATATTTTAAGAAAGGAAAAAAAAAATAGAATTATAATACTTAAGTTACATTTGACTTGTGGAATCATAAGACATACAAGATACAATATACAACAACTGTGATTAGCATATAGTGAGTATTACGATTTTAATGCAGTTTTTTCCTTTCTTGAAATGTGGATACATCTTTTGGCACGCTCTGTGTATGTGTGTGTGTGTGTGTATACATGTGTATGTATTTGATGCAGAGAAATGAGCTTGAAGTAAATATTCCAGGTGCTGTGTGAGAAAGCTTTTATTTACAAGAATCCAGGACAGTCCACAGAAAACTAAGTTCACTGCACATAATATAATCTACACTAATACTTTTGAAGCAATTTTTTCCATATTAGCTTGATAGTAAAGACAACAAGAGTCTTTCTTGCCCTTTCAGAGATAAGCAAAAAAACATTTGTCTGAAATTTAACAACCCTTAGGCAGTGCCTGTGGCTCAGTGAGTAGGGTGCCAGCCCCATATACCAGAGGTGGTGGATTCAAACCCAGCCCCAGCCAAAAAAAAAAAAAAAAAATAGCACTGGATCATAAAACTTAACAACCCTATAATTTAAATAAATGGTCAAAGTGTCTAAGATAAGGTTTGTAGTTATTTGTACACCAACTGGTAGAGATTAAATAGAGAATAAAAGTAAAGTTTTAAAAAGAAAAGAATAGCATTATGGAACAGATAACTTCTCTGGAGATACACATAGTGTGAATTTTTATACTCAAATGTGCAGAGGGTAATCCAGTTTAGTAGAGGCTGAAGCATACATAATTTGTGATGTCTTTCTTGAAAAAAATAATTCTCAGAATCAGGTATGGAAGTGTGTATTTACTTAGAATTTTAAAAGCTAAAAATTATAATTTTGAAAAACTGGAAATTACCACTAACATCACAAATCTAGAAAAATATTTCAAGAATTTTATTATTTGACTGATTATAATACACTTATAATATTTTTGCTTCAATTTGACTGCATGCTCTTCAAGCATTTCTTCATATTATAACCATTTAGAAAGATTAATTTTTATTTTTTAGGACAACTCATGGCACGTAATAGAAATGTAATTTTTAATAGGAAGAATAGAGATGTAATTTGATCTTTTCTTCTATGGTTAACCCAAATCAACTTCTTGCTATTGATAGTGTAGCAGGGTTTCTTTCTGATTTGCAACATTCATTATTGGTGATAGTGATTGTAGTGGGTTTACTTGTGTCCACTCGAGAAGATAAATCCATATCTTTACCTGGGTACCTATGTAACCTTATTTGGCAATAGGGTCTTTGTTGATGTTATTAAGTTAGAAACCTTATGATAACATCATCTTGGATTTAGAGTGGGCTCTAAATCAAATGTTTGGTATCTTTATAAGAAAAACACAGTGCTCCAGCTGTGGTGGCTCACACCTATAGTCCTAGCATTTTGGGAGGCAAAGAATGGAGGACTGCTTGAGGCTAGGAGCCCCAGACCCTTCTGGGCAGGGATCCAGATCTCATCTATACAAAAAACCCCCATAGCCTGGGATAGTGTCATGGGCATATCATCTCAGCAACTTGGGAGGCTGAGGCAAGAGGACTACTTGAGTCTACAAGTTTGAGGTTGCTATGAGCTATGATGATGCCACTGCACTCTAGTTTGGGGCAACAAAGTCAAAACCCTGTCTCACAAAAAGAAGAGAGACACACACACAGGTAAAAGACATATGAAAATGGAGATAAAGGTTAGAGTGATGCATCTACAGGGCAAGGATTGTTAGGGAGTGCCCGAGCCACTGGAAGGCATGGAAGAAGGAGCAGAATGGATTCTCCTTCAGAGCTTCCAGGAGGAACCAATGGGAAAACCCTGCCAACACCCGGATTTCAGACCACTGGCCTCAGAACTGTGCAAAATAATACATTTCTGTGGTTTTAAGCCTCTAAGTTTGTGGTACTTTTTTACAGGGGTTCTAACAAACCAGTGAAATGATGTACCTGGAATCAAGTATACTATACATGTAAAATGTAAGATTCAGTCAATTCAGTTCTCTTCTTCAATACTAATCTTGGTAATTTTGAATTGATGACATTACCCAGTTTGTGTTAATGCCCTCAATATAGTAACATATAATGAATTTTATTTTATCTTTTCTGAAAAACAGAAGCTCTATCTTGGGCAAAAGAATTAACCTTCAAGTTAAAATTTTAGATATTTGCCAACTGGACATCTTTTTACCCTCACATTAGTTTCTGAATTTACATGATTCATAACCTAATTTCTTGTCCATCACTCACAATTTAGGCTGCATACCACAGGATAAATTCAAACAACCATACACTTTCTGCTTCAGTACTCTTTTATAATGGTCAGTATATGGGACAGTGGAATCAAGCATGAAATAACTATACACAGAAATGACAGCAAACCACAAAAATATATCTCACTAAACTCAGCATGTTAGGTAGCCACTATTCAACTACTCCTTAACTGAACCCCCCAAACACCCTTCACCACTTTATCACCACTAGACACAAGGTAAAATGTGACAGGAGGAAGGTACGAGCGCAAAGTTATGTCACTTTTGATAACGGAAAGTAAATATATCTTACTTTTTCAAATTTTATTTTAAAAAATTGTCTAAACACATTAATAGGGTCCAATCTTAGAAGAATCCCATGCAAGTGAGAGACTTGAAGCTAAAACCTCACTAGCTTCATGGTAAATCTACCTTCACGTGTGGTACATATTTTTAAGGTGTGAAAGAATATCTTTCTTCCTGATTTTAAAAATGTATTCTCAAGTCCTACCAAGATAAAGAGATATGGATGCACATGATTCCCGTATTCATAAAGTGCTGTCTTACTTCAAGCTTTATAACAAATTTTACCACAGACAAGGTGACTTAAACAACATTCATTTCTCACAGTTCTAGGGGATGCCAAGTTCAAGATTAAGATGTCTGCTAAGTTCCATGCCTGGTTTACAGATGGCCATCTCTTGTCTTCTTGTATACTCATTTGGCAGATGCCAGAAAGGAGAAGCAAAGTCTATGTCTCTTCTTATACGGACACTAAGTCCCATTCATAGGGGCTCCACCCTCCTGACCTTGCTTGCCTCTCAAACACCCTGCCTGTTGTATGAACTCATTCTGCTTGAAAAGGTTTCCAAATATTCAAAGGGAATTGGTTGCTATAGTCTAAATCTTTATTCACTGCAGCCAGATCAGCCCTAGAGGTGTCCTAGGCCCAGTAATGCTGTGATTCTTACAGTCTCCTGGCAGTTCTGCTTTGGTGGACTTGGGTAAAATACAGAATTCCCTAGATTAACAAGCAAAGTCTCTCATTTCTTTCCCTTACTCTCTGTACTGGGCTGTAGGAGCTGGAGGAGGAGTTATGTGGATACTCTATCATGGCCACCAGGGTCGGGTCACACCTGAAGCCAGCCCAGTCTCACCCAAAGCCAGTAGTGACTATTGCCAGGCTATGTTTGATGTGCATTCAAAGCCCAAGTATTCTTTATTCAGCAGATGTTGAGTCTTGCTTGGACTGAGTCCTTCCCTTCAAGGAACCATGTTCCCTTCTAGCCAAGGGTGAATCCAGAAAGGCCATCCAGACACGAAGGACTCAACTGAGGGTCTTCAGAGTCTGCTTGGATCTTTAACTTATTGTAGCTGAGTTAGTACCCAAGTAGTAAAACAAAGTCTCATGAGCTCTTCTGTTTCCTTTCCCCAAGTGGAAGAAAACTTTCCCGGAGCCTCACTCCCTATAGTTGGGAGAGTGGTGACACAGACATTGGTTTGGCCACAGCTGCTATTGTGTCACTGGGTCACATGTACCCCAAGTCCACTGGCTCCATCCCAGCACAGTTACAGGAATTGCACAAGGACTGCAGCACTTTTGGCCTGATTGCCCTATGAATTTAGTTTGGGCCTCAGACTGCTTTCTGTCAGCAGGTAGTTGGGCTAGCCAGAACTCAAGGTTCAGGGCAAAGGATTTCCTTCTGGCCAGGCTGGTCAAAATGCTCCCCCATGAGCTCTGGCAGAATTCTGCCCTGTGCTATGTTCCTCTGTGCCAAGGTGGCTCAAAGATTCGATGTAAAGCCCCAGAATCACTTCACTCTCCCTTCCCTGGGCACACAGATTCCCTCTTCACCAGGTGTGTTGGTGCCACACTACTAGGGGAAGAGGGAGGGGTGGTGTAGGCAATCCCAGATTGTCTGTTTTTAAATTTTTATTTCAGATTAATATGAGAATACAAATGATTAGGCCTCATTGTTTGCATTTCTAAGGTAAAGTTCAAGTTGTTTTTGAGCCCTTCACTCAGGGCTGTATATACCCTTACATTGTGCACATCAGTTGAGAGCTTACTAATGCCCCTCCCTTCCCCCTCTCACCTTTTCTTCATGCCCCCCACTTGTATATAATTGTGTTTTTCTTATGTGGGTGTGTAGTTGCTTATATATTGGTTTCATATTAGCATTGAGTACATTAGATACTTCCTTTTCCATTCTTGTGACACTGTACTTAGGAGAATGTTCTTTAACTCCTTCCAGATAAACACAAAAGACTTAAAGTCTCCATCTTTTTATGGCTGAATAGTACTCCATGGAATACATATACAACAGTTTATTAATCCATTCATGGGTTGATGGGCAGTTGTATTGATTCCATGTCTTAGAGATTGTGAATTGAGCTACAATAAACATTCCAGTGCAAATGTCCCTATGGTAAAAAGATTTTTTTTCTTCTGAGTAGATAACTAGTAGGGATTGTAGACTCAAATGGAATGTTTACTTTTAGCTCTTTGAGTATTCTTCATCATAGTTCTTTCCGTAGAGGCTGTATTAGTCTGTAATCCCACCCGCAGTGTAAAAATGTTTCCTTTTCTCCCCATCCACAACAGCATCTGCAGCTTCGGGATTTTGTGATGTGGGCTATCCTCAGTTCCTCTCTCCTTGGTATAAGGTTAAAATGTGGAGGAATTATCACTTCCCTGATTTGTGGTTTTACTGAAGGTGCTTTTTTGAATAGATAGTTGTTGAATTTGGTATTTGTGTGAAGGGATAATTGTTTGAGGTTTCTAGTCAGCCATTTTGCTCTGTCCCTTCATAGTTTCTTAATTCTTGAACATATTTCAACTATTGTTTTAATTTTTGAACATAATAAAGATAGTTTTATAATTTGTGTGCTAAAACGATATAAAACCCTTTTGAGTTTGTTTTGTCCATTGTTTCTACATTTTTTACTGTTGTTGTTTTTCATGACTCTTATTTCTTCTGCTGCCTGACTAGATTTGACTGTGTATAAATATTATTACTTGAAAATTATTTGTAAAACTGATTTGAAGCCTAGGAGAAATGTACTTTTCTTAGAGGACATATATGCATTTACTCCTGACAAATACCTGGGTCAGTATTGTCAACAGCCATTTTAAGTCAAGGTTAACTTAAAGGTTCCCAAGATCATGGAGACTGTATCAACTTAGCTGTAAAAGAGAGCTTACCTTTACCCTGAGAATGTAGACTTGGTGCACAATTTCTCTGTGGAGAATCTCCTATTTCATTGCTCTTGTTTGGTGACAAAACAATTATGTAACCAAAACATATGTGCCCTAGCAATATCTGAAATTTAAAGAAAACTCAAAATTATAAAGCTGGCATTCAAATGATTTCATAGATTACTAAAATGTTTTATAAAAATTATTTATTAAAAACAGAAACAAAATATTATTGATCTCTATCACCTACTTTAAAACTGTCAGATAATTATATTGACTAGTACTAAATTGAAAATAAAGAAAGCAAAAACATGAGTGTTGTGACTTGCTTCTCCATTCTGATTTTCCATCTTCTTTGTTGTCTGCACACAGATTGTCCAGGTCTGGTGACAAGTGAACTAATGTTCTTTTAATATTCCTTTGATTTGTTAATTGCAACCCTGAGCTCTTCTTCTATCCAATTGACTGCATAATCACCTTTGCCAATTGATGCTTCCCAGAATATTAAAAGACATTCAGTAAAATTAAATACAAAATAAAATCTTTCCCCATCAATACTCCAAGTGAGCATAGTTACAAAGCCTCTGTAATCTCAGATTGTTGACAGGCCCAGTTTTAAAACTTTATTGAAAGATCAGAAAAACAACCTTTTTACCCTCCTGAAGTACTCCCTCTACCACCTCCAGTATTTCAGATTAGGTCCCCACTGACACCCAAGGGGTATATTTGCCAGGAGCAATTAATAGTGATCATTATAATACAGAAAGCAACAGCTGCACCTGTTCTGCTTTCTGTTTGTGATGCAGTTATGTGGAGCAAGAAGAAGCCAACCTAGATAGGAAGCCTTAGGAATGTTATCTTTCACCTTGAAACAAACATCTTGCTGTTTATTTTATTAAAGATATGCGCATAACATGTTTGGCATTTATCTTATTTGAATAAAAATATTGATATTATTGTCCATATTGAATTTAAATATGTAAGAGACTAAACTTACAAACATGTGACAAAGTTACTGTATTTACTAATGAGTTCGCTAAGCATAGCAATAGCTTAGCTATCAGAACCCTCCTGTGGCAACATTTGCTACCTGGAATTTAATAAGACTCAGGAATTAAATAAATACTAAATTTTTTTTTTTAAGAAACAAAATGAACATCACATCTTCTGTGTGTCTATTTGGTACACTTATCAAATAGTCTTTTACTAAACACCTGACATATTTAGTCACAAAATTTTCAACCTCAAACCTAATCAGAATCAACTAAGAGAAAGGCTGCTATAGGCAAGAATCTTGACAGCAGTAAGAAATTACATAATAACAAAGAATAACTATATTTTATAACCTGTCACTGATTATTATTCTTAAAAATTTTAAGAATATCCTATTTTGACATGTATACATGTCAGATATAGAAATATATCCTATAGAATAGGACATAGAAATATATCTTATAACATAAATACAAATATATGTTATCGAGTGGTGATGTCAGGCAGGCAAGATGGCGGAAGGGGAGGATGTGGGATGGTGGCAGAGCAGGCTGCAGCAGAGCTACCAGGCAGTCAAAGAGAAGTCCTCTGAAGCCTTGGCATTCATGAAGCGGGACCTGACAGAGTTCACCCAGATGGTGCAGCATGAAACAGCCTGCACAATAGCAGCCACGGCCAGTGTGGTCAAGGAGAAGCTGGCTACCGAAGGCTCCTCAGGAACAATGGACACAATGAAGAAGGGATTGTCTGACTTCCTAGGAGTGAGTGATCTCAGACACCTTTGCACCCTCACCAGACAAAACAATGGACTGCGATGTCATTACCCTAATGAGCACTCCCTCTGGCACAGCTGAGCCCTATGATGGCACCAAGGCTCGCCTCTATAGCCTACAGTCAGACCCGGCAACCTACTGCAAGGAACCAGATGGGCCCACAGAATTGTTTGACACCTGGCTTTCCCAGTTCTGCTTGGAGGAGAAGAAGGGGGAGATCTCAGAGCTCCTTGTAGGCAGCCCCTCCATCCGGGCCCTCCACACCAAGATGGTTCCAGCAGCTGTTTCCCATTCAGAATTCTGGCATCGGTATTTCTATAAAGTCCATCAGCTAGAGCAGGAGCAGGCCCGGAGTGATGCCCTGAAGCAGCGAGCAGAACAGAACATCTCTGAAGAGCCTGGCTGGGAGAAGGAAGAAGAGGAGCTCATGGGCATTTCACCCACATCTCTAAAAGAGGCAAAGGTTTCTGTGGCCAGAACTTCTACATCCCCAGAAGAAGGACTTGATCCTCAGGCTCCCTGTGAAGAGAATCTGGTGACCCCAGTTGAGCCCTCAACAGAGGTGACTCCATCAGAGAGCAGTGAGAGCATTTCCGTCGTGACACAGATTGCCAACCCTGCCACCTGGGTCCCCAAAGCACCAGTGCTGGCCAAGGACCTGTCCCAAAAGCTGCTAGAGGCATCTTTAGAGGAACAGAACCCAGCCGAGGATGTGGGCGAGACTGGACCTCCGCCTCCCATTCACTCCAAACCCCAAACTCCTGCTGGCCACCTCAGTGGCCCAGAGCCCAGGCCTCCAGCCAGAGTAGAGACTCTGAGGGAGGAGGTGCCCACAGACTTGCGGGTGTTTGAGCTGAATTCAGACAGTGGAAAGTCTACACCCTCCAACAATGGGGAAAAAAGGCTCAAGCACAGACATCAGCGAGGACTGGGAGAAGGACTTTGACTTGGACATGACGGAAGAAGTGCAGATGGCTCTTTCCAAAGTGGATGCCTCTGGTGAGCTGGAAGATGTAGAGTGGGAGGATGGGGAATGAGGGGATTCAGATTGAGCTGCTCCCCCACCCACAGCACCTCCCACCTCCCTTGCTCATCTCAGCTTGGCCCTGGAAGACACTTACTGAGAAATCTCCCCAAATCTCCTTTGCCAGCCAGAGCTCTGGGCACAGATTATGGGTGTCCTTCTGCTGGCCCTTTGGGCCTTTGCTTACACATGGGAAGGGGCTCTCTAAAATCCAAGCCAGGAATTCTGACTTGTGCCAACCATAGGATGACCTAAGGGGAAGAAAACCTACCCCCTTCACCAGAAGAGCCTACATTTCTCTGCTGAATG
>CAUYRH010108134.1:0-37544 GCA_963574655.1 Perodicticus potto
TACCACGTATTTAATGTTGGATAATGCAAATATGAATGACAGAAAATACAAACTCCAGGTTTTTCATTGATTTATAATGCAGTACAATTCTCAATTCTCACCAGTGTGTTATTTTACATTTGTGCATAGAAAAGCATGAAAATTTTATATCCACCTATTCCAGCTATTTATTTATAAGCAAAAATTACACAGAACTCTGTGTAGAAAATAATATTCGATATCTACTCTCTATTCCTTGTGGTTATTTTAAATAACAAAACATTTTCTTTATACTACAACATTGTTCTTCATTAAACTTGAGCCTAGAAACTATTTAAATAAAATATCATGATGTTTGGATTATCAGCTTTGATAATAATATTACATTTTCTTTTTTACTGTATTATCTATAGTTCAACATACTAGAAAATTAAATTTATGTGCTGTTATTTATCTTGTTCTAATTTCTATTCATTTTCTCAAAGATGTAAGATATTGTCTCCAATCTTCGATGTAAAATTTTCTTTTGAAATGAGAATGATAACGGAATTTCAGGTTCTTGGTCTCAGCGATTTGAAGAATGAAACCAAGGACCACAGAATTTTAGTGGTAAGTCAGGATTTATTTACAGAAACAAAAATTACAACAACTACAAAAACCAAACCTGTTGGCAGAGAGAACCCAGGAGGGGAACAAGCTCTCCTGCTCCCTCTCCGAGGTCTGCGAGGTCTGTCCGAGGTCGTTTTTGAGCTCTCTGCTCAGGGGTTTATATAATCCCAGGGTTTGTTTTTGTTTTTTTTTTTGCCGGAACTCTTAGGGCATGGGTCTTCTTCAGTTACAGTCAGCTGTAACTGGCTATAACTGAGTAACAAAGACTGAGGCCCTGGAAACTGACATGACATTGACTAGTCAGAAGAGCATAAGGAAAAGACAGGAAGGCCCTTAGTGTCTCCCCTGCAGCCCTTCCAGCAAGCTGGTTCCTCCATCCACCACAGCATCAGCACCGCCAGGGCTAGGCAGCAGGTCATTGGGCCGCCTCGTTCTGCATGAAGAATATTATACAATTTTATTCACTCACAGATGTATTTACATTGCACTTATAAAATGTCTCTAATATCAACTGAGCTAACCCCAATTAGAATTTTTAATATTTTCTTTTTTTATACAGCTTATTATTATTAACCCCCAACTTCAGTTCTTCATCATCTCTTACTAAGCTGCTGAAGTAAGTCGGTCAACGTCTTTTTTTAAATATGTATTTGGGCTTACTTACTGAAATGATCATTTCTTAAATCGAATAAGTTCACACTTCTTCTTAAAATATTACAATTATTTCCCTTTGCTTCTTTATAAACTTAAGAATCCTCCAAATTACGTAAGGTCTCTGACGAATTCTGGGGCCATCTCTCTACCTATACCTGGCCTTGCTCCAGAAATAATAAAATACTGTCCCTTCCAATAAGTCATCCACAACATCTTTGAGAGCCTGGTTCTGCCCCCTGTCCTCAGTAACATTTCGTGCTACTTTGTTGCATTATTGCCAAATTCAGCAGACATTCCTCCCTGGGGAAACCCTGAATGTCAGTTACCTATTTCTGTGTAACTAATCATCTTCAAATTTACTAGATTAAACCAAGCATCGTTTTTAATTGTTCACAAGCCAGTGGGTTGGGAATTTGAGCTGGAGTTGGTAGGAAAGTACTTGTGCTGGTCTTCTCTGCAATAGTTCCTGAGGCTGCATTCAGGTGGAGCCTTGAGACTGAACTTGATGATCCAAGATGGGCGTCCACAAGCCTAGAAGTGTCACTAGCTGTTGGCTTGGGAAACTCAATTGTTTTCTGTGAGCCTTACCTCCTCCAATAGCCTGGAACTGCATTTCTTTAAATGCTTACCTCAGGATTGTCTTGTAAAGGAGCAAAAGTGAAAGCCGCAAATCTTGAGGCCTAGACCTTGGGCTTACAAAATCTTACTCTTCCCATTTTTATTGATTAAGGCAAGTCACACGGCAAGTCCAGAATTTAAGGGTTGAAGAAATAGCCCATGGAGGAATGGAGTGCTGAAAACACATTGCAAAGGAACCGGTGTGAGAGCTTTGCAAACGACCTACCACACTACCCTTCACCCACTCAGTTTTGATAGAACTTATTATTGATTTAAAGTTGACATTAAAGTTTTTTAAATAGCTTTTTTAATAATTAGAACTTATAAGTAATTTGTAATATTATGAGTACATTTTTCTCTCTTTGGGGGATTCTACTGGCAAAGTACTATGGAAAGATATATTTATGTATTATATATAACAGACACACATACACAAATATATATATTTGTGTGTGTACATATACATATATAAAGCATATCATATTTTTCCATCTGATAATCTTCAGAGAGATAGGATTTCAGGCACACTATGTTGATATCAACATGTGGTAATAGTGTATTTGTCTACTTGATACACAGATATAAATGTTGATGGCCTGAGAAATAAATGGAATTTTAAGTAAATATATGCAATATGACTTTAATATGTATCTTTCCTCTTATTTTGTGGTTAATTAACATCATTATTTGCTAATAAAATTTGCACACACTAGATTAGGAAAAAATACAACTATTTAACCTTTATTTAAGACATTTTTCTTCTTTCCTTCCTTCCTTCCTTCCTTCCTTTCTTCCTTCCTTCCTTCCTTCCTTTTCTCCATTTATTCCTTTATGCTTTGTGGTATGGCTTGGTAAATCAGTGCAACTCTATGGAAAATCATTTCATTTACTAATGACATGCAAACAGTAGAACCCATTATTTATGAGGTCAAATTAGGTAACTGTACAAGAAAAAGTTTTATAAAATCCTCAATAAAAGATACAGACATTATATATTTCACGGATATGATTGCAATAAAATAAGTAAGAATGCGATCAGAATAATACATATTAAATATTTACCTAAGTTGAAATTAATGTTCTTTTATTTTTTAACAAACTTTTAGCTAGAATATGAAAGTCATTAAACTCAGCATAGGGGATGCAAAGCTACAATGTTTCTGCTAGTCAAACATAGGAGAACTTCCATATTTAACCACCTCCCTACATTGACCACTTCCTTGCGTTGACTTAATTTTCATAGACCCAACATGCACCACATGTCTGTGTCAGTACAATAGGCCTAGTTCCTTAGGTTGGTGACCACTTCTGCATGATGACCAGTTTGTTACAGTCACTTGAGTAGTCCATTTAGAGAAGATTTACTGTCTGTATATTTCCTAAACAGCTATTATTTTTCTGTTTTGTTCTGCCTTTTTAGAAGTTGGCTATTCCATCTCAGGAATGAAAATATCTTTAGCACTTAATGAGGATTTATGAATATTTACTTGATGGAGATACCTCTTTATTTACTTCTTATCAAATGAAAATATTGAATGATTTAAAATGTAGCAGCTATTTTGGAATATGTAAAGTATCTAAGTACATTTAATGAAGTATTTAATTTACAATGTTTTGCAAACATCAATTTTAATAATATTTGTGTCAGATGAAGAGTACCACTTAGGATTAATGCTATTTTATCAAATCATATATTTAGTTTACTTTTTAAAAATCTCAGTTCTTATAACTTACTATGTATCTTGAGTCACTTAAATATTGTAAAGATGAAATAAATTAATTTATCATTGGAAATTGAGAACTGGAAACTGTTAGGTTCTCTGCAGCAATGTTAATATGATGCTGACTTACACTGTTAGGTAGGTTGTCAAATACAAGTTTATTATTACTGTAAATAATTACTTTTAGTATCAACTTATAGCAATGATATTACATAAACTAGCATATAATGAATGACAGCAATTCATTCACATAATTAAAGGTTATCATGCCTTTATTCAAATGTCAGATTTTATTCAAAGCTCTGGGATTACAGGTATATTATTACTAACAGTTATAATCACTAACTGTGATGACTAGGAAGCCGAGTCTTCATAGAAAAAGAGCAGTTTTTTTGAAGAAAGGAAATGTAGTGCAGTGAGTAGATTATTTAAAGGGATCTTGATTGAAGCACTGGACAAGTAAAAGAGTAGCCACGGCTGGACCTGTGAAAACACTTAGCAGTTCATATGTGCTGGCCACTGATGGTGCCATTGTTGCTTATACTTCTGTATCCAGTGATCAGGAAAAAAAAAAGAAAAAAGAAAAGCTCATGTTTCCTCCTGCCATTCAGTCTACCAAAAGTACTTCCCCTTGAAAGAATATAGGACATGGAATCTAGAAAATGTAGTTTGCAGTTTTCCTACTCCAGTATTAGTGAGAAATATATTATAGAGGAGGTATAAAGCTAACTCCATGTAGATATCTGACACTTTGTAGAATAATCCTAAGGATATTAGCTACTCATTCTTGGGGATTCAATACACCTTTAAACTGACAGCTCAGAATGTCATCCCAGGCTCTGAATGTTCCAGCCTAAGCTTGAGTTTACGTGGCAACAAAATTAGATAGCCATTATTTATAGTAGATGTAAAATTGACCAAGTACATTAGAAACATTGCCTCATTAATTAGCATAATAAACACATAAGGAAGGAATAATCTTATCTAAATTATCTTATATTTTAGTTATACAATTATTCTTGGAAATTAAGAATTGTATTGAGAAAAATTTTGTGCTAAGATATTAATAGTTACTAGCATGTCAGGAATCAAAAGGGCCTGGATTGTACTCAGCATGTACTGAGCTTCCATTGTGTACCAGGAATAGCATTGCAAATACTCTAGACATGAGTCCTTCTTTTAATTCTAGGACAGTCCAACAATGTAGGCACAATTGAGTTCCTAGAAGACTTGAGCCAATATAACTGTTAAGGAAACATTCAGATCTTAACTCAAACAAAGGGACCATGTACATCAAGTCAAGTATCTTCCAGCCTCTACCCAGTCAATGCTCAATGTGTAAATACAGATGCTAAATAGGTTTTCATTGTCCTTTATCTTTCATCCAGTTTTGGCTATCTGATTCTTTCCTTCCATATAATATTTTTTTAAGTATATGAGGTCTGACGATTAAGTTTGGGGACTTATCCTAGAAAAAGTACTACATCTTCTAGGATAAGAAAAAAGTACTACATCCTTCATTGTTGAACATCACCGTGGTCACCTTTGACGTACTCCCCTCGGAAAGCGATGCACTAACGCCAGAAGCTAGTCCACTCTTTAAAGCACTTTTGGAACTTTTTGTTTTTTTCCTAGAATGACCATAAGAGCTATTTTACTGCACATTAAGCATGCAACAACAACAGCGACTGTCACTCAGCAATGCACTACCACATGTCAAAACGAACACAACCGTGAGACACTGATTTAACAAGGTTGTGGAAACTTTTTTGTTCATTTGTTTTTTATTTGAAATTAATATGTTCATTTGTTTTTTATTTCAAATTTTGTATAAATTTTTAGGTTATATTGTTCTCACTTACAGAGTCGTTTGTATAGTGTATGTGAGCACAATGTGACAAGTTTGCAAACTTAATTGTCGGACCTTTCTGCTTATGACAGCTCCAAAGATCATCCCAGAAAAAAGAGTTCCAAATTTGTGTTGAAGGGTGGACTAGGCACTGGCATTGGTTCATAGCTTCCCATGAGGAGTACTAAGTGGAACTTAATTCCACTTTATTTTAACATATATATGAATGAAATGTGTATATAATGAATTCTGATTTATAACATTAATAAACAGATTTATAAAGGAAAATCAATGAAATTAAAATTTCTGAAACCGTTACAATAAATAAAAACTATATTAGTTGAGGATAGATTTTTTCATAAGTCATTAAATGTTTAAAAATAAAGCTAAAAATGTTTCTTAATTTCAGGCTTCATCATTTTTGCCTTCCTACTTCCTTTATTTTTCTACTTCTATGGGTGGTTTTACGTTTAGTACAATAATGAGAAAAACAAGAATTTTTTAGATGAAAAGACAGGTTTCTAATGGTTTAAGTTTTCTTTTGATTCAAACAAATGCAAAAGCTTCCTACACAAAATTTAAACCTTGGTTTGCTAATATATGTTTTTTCTTATTTTAATCTCTCCTGGTAGGCATCTTCTTGAATGAACTTTAGATGCTAACAACAATGAAAGCCCTTTTATTTTCTGAAAAAAATAAAATTGGAAATAGCCATCTCTTCAGACTTCTGTTATCAGAACTATCCTCTAATGGGATGTCAGCAGCGTATTTTCAGGACTGCGGGAGAAGAGGTGACTAATAGAAAAATATGTTCTTTAATGTAATTGGAAAAAGTGTTTGTTAATGTAATACTTAACAATTTAGAAATGCATAAAATTAAAATGGGAAAATGGATTAGATAAAATTTTAGTTTAAATGACTTTTAAAGTAGCTAAGATTCTTAATCTTCAAATGAATATTCTAAACCAGAAAGTTAACTCTATGTACCAATATCTATGAGATATTTTCTATTATCATCAGCTATTTAAGAAAGAGAAATATATTAAAGTTCAAAAATCTTTGAATGACCCAGGGTCCTCAGGAGTATAGGTGAGTTTATAAAAGATAAATATGGTTTGCAAGTTTTTTGTTGTTTTTGTTGTTGTTACATTGTCTAGTCTCTCTATATATTGTCCTATCATTCTGATGTATGTACAAAAACTAGAACTATAAACAAGAAAAAGTAAAATTAAATATCTCTAAAATCTAAAGAAATACATACTAGAATTTAAGTGCAAATAAAATCATAAAGAGTTATTCTGATGGTAAGTAAAGCAGTGTAAAAAATAAATTGATTATCCTAAGTAGAAAAATTAATTGGAAGAGATATTTTTAAATTTGTGTAGTAGTCTTACAATATGAAGTGATTGTTATAGAATACATATAATAAGATCTAGCTGTTAAACATTTTAAGAACATGAGTGTACCTCATAGTCCTAAAGACAAATGACCCCTTTAAACATGATGTAGACATTGTTGAGTGTTCCAAATATTTTAATAGCCGACTATCTGCTCTAAAACATAAAGCTTTATGCTTAAGACTTGATTTTTAAAACTTGTTCCATGATGTGTTTATGAGCTTTGGGAATTCCTAACATATAATTTTGATTTTCTACTCTTTGCTCAAGTGGAAAAATGACCTTTTATTATAATGAGTTACTTGTTATGTCATTTTTATCTTCAAAATAGCCAAACAATTGAGAGTTTATCTTTCAATCAATGTTGGAGGATTTTCAGTGTCATAAAATAGAATATAGAGAGAGTGAGTACTGAATCCAGGCCCTTTTGATTCCTGAAAATACGATGCCATGTCCCTTCTCTTTAGTGCTTTTCTATCATATAATGCATGACTTGAAAAGTTTTTTTGCATGAATTCTTATTAAACTTCATCCTGGAAGCACAACCTTCACATATAGGCCTCTTGTCTCCAAAATAGTTTTGGAATGGAGAGGGCCGATCTCTACTGATTTTCTTTTCAAATGGGAAAATATGGGAACTCCACTCTGTAGATTTTAGAACTTAAGTGTTAGAAAATGGGGCATGCATTTATCACTGTAATAACTCAGATTGACGGTGTCCTGGTCACTCTTGTGTTACACAGCTTTCTTGTCATAAGTTTGCCTTCACCCCAGATGTGAATAGATGAATTCTATTTAAGGTAACTTTGCCAGGGCAGGAAGGTTCATGCTTCCCTCTCTTCACACATTCTGTCCTACCTGCTTGCTAACATCCAGGAACCTGTCATTGATGGCACTCATATTTATTTTATGGTACTGTTTTTTCATTTTTTCTTTTTTGAATATATCATCCTCTTACATTATTCCAAAACAAATATGAGGGAAAAGGAAAAAGATCAGACCCTATCTTGAGCCAGAAATCTTCTGTAATTTCAAACATTCTCTTAGTATGCTCTTTCTTTAGTCTTACATGATACATATCTGAATAAGGAAAGGTATTTTAGATTTAAGAGAAGGTTGCTCCTTGGTGCTATGAATTTTCAGTGGTTACTTACACTCATCTTTAAACCCATGTAGATATCACCTTTGCTTAAAGATGGAACCGATCATATCCTGAGGAATAAGATGTTGTAACAGATTTCATTCTGGGAGCACGTAACTTCCATATGTCACTTTTACCCTGAAATGGGTGTACTCAACAGTTAAACAAATACTTGTCAGTTTTCTGACAAGTCACTATTTTTTGTGGTGCATGATTGTAGAAAGATAGTTGTTTATATCTACATGTTATTTATCTAAGCAATTTCAATGTCTCAGACACAGTATTATTTTCAGGGGGTACAAAGGTCATTAGAACACCATTCCTAATGTAAAAAGTGTAAGCCAATGAGATGCGACACATGTATGAACAAATCAATAACAAATGATTGGACAGTATATCAACCCTGCCAATCAGTACATTTCAAAGAGAAAAAGAAACAGAAGCACCTTAAAAGTTAATACAAATTTATTACATAATAAGTGGATTCCAAGCCATTTTTTAATAGATAGATTCCCCAATTAAAAGGCAAGGAGTCATGGAATAATACATTCTTTAGAAAGGACAATTACCTCGACTTATTATTAATAATAGGCAATTCAATATTAAGCATATGGTTTTTATAAGAAATAACTGAGGTAGGTCATGATATACATATTTCGTAGAAGACAATGTGAGTTTTAATGGATTTGAAAAATTAATATAAAAGGTTATTGAGGGATAGATTAAGGATTTAAATATAAGTATCTTGTATACAAGCCATATCATTCCAGTAGACTAGAGGAGAGAAAGTTTTAGAAATTTCAGGCCAGTTAGTAAAGAATTAAAAGTTGGGGGTTAATGATTGCCAGGAGTTAGGGATTGGGAGAGAGTGTAACTATAATGAAGAGAACAAGGAAAGTTCACCTAAGGGTAAATGACCTGTTCTATGTCTTGATTGTGGTTTTGTTTACATGACCTTCAGAATAGTTAAAACTCTTAGTAAGTACCCTCATAGTGTCTCTCTCTCTCTCCAAATATATCTATTTATTTATAAAATGCCTGAGTCTCAGGATGTTTCATTGCTAAGGAACCATCAAGACAATCTGATAAAAAGCAAAAGCAAAGAGTGTAACTTAAAAATAAAAAAAAATGCATGAGTGTGGTGTCCTGGAAGTCAGGAGAAAAAAGGAATAGGGAGTGAGTACCTATATCATATATTTCCGATCTATTTTATAACATAATGATTGAGAATTAGCCATTGGATTTAGCCATACAGAAGTCACTAACATGACAAGAATGTTTTTGGTATATAATTGGGACAAAAATCCTGACAGAGGAGATTTTAAGAAAGAATTATATTAGGAAGAAGCATTGTAAACAAGCATAGATTTTTAGTGTTGTTTTAGTCTTGGGGATAATAACAGCATCTTTGTACATAATGGCAATGATGTGTTATAAAGAAAAACATGACAATGTATGAGAAGTGATAAGAAATGTGGTAATTAGTTTTTGTCCAGAGCAAAGAAGGAAGGATTTTGTTAAGTAGATGAATGGACTATTAATAGAAGCAGATTTACCCAAGTATATTCCTTGTATGATGCATCTATTTGTTTCCCATTTTAATAACTCTTTTTAAATTCTTTGTACATTTGATGATGTCATAGTATAATTGATAATATTTTATTTTATTTGTTAAAGTGACAAAATCAGGGAGCCTACAAATAATAGTGTGCTAAATTTTCTGAAATAGAGTATTCTATCTATACAAAAAAGAAGTGGTGTTGGAGACTGTGCACCAAGCTGGTGGAAGTGGTCAATCTCCTAGCTGGGAGAGGGACAATCTCCTAGCTGGCATGAAGACATTTGACTGCCCGGAGACAAGCCCTCAAGCAACTGCAGGCCTTAATGAGTTAAGATTGGTGGCTCATAGCAAGCAGGTGTTATACATTGGACATTCCTGGTACAGCAGGGTGGGAGTCGAGCCCAGAAAGAGCACACAGTAATCTTTAAGCACCATAGCTCCAGTACATGAGCTCCCACACCTGATGTAAAATACTTCAATAAAAGGCCCAGGCAGAGGTTGCTTAGGGCTCTCCCTGGAATATGGGAAGCCCCCCTCTTGCAGGCATTCGTACCCTCAATCCATGGTCCTGACTGGTTTTATTTATGCAGCAGGGACTGGATGCCTGCAGTGGGCAACGACAAAGGGGAGTAGTGTTTTGGAGAGATACTGGTAAGCTGCTCCATGTAGAGGTAGAACTCTATAGAAATTATTTCAAGACTGGTTTAAGTTTCTAAATAAAGATGAATATAAGGTCATTGGGTGAAATAGATGGAAGACAATACTTGAAATGTGAAGAGAAAGTAGAAAGTGGGGTAATATTTTCTAGGGGAGAGAATGAAACAAACGTATTAGGAAAAAATATGATGGTTGCTAAACAAAAGTAGATTTATCATATTTTTTATTGTTCCGTGTTCATTGAAGGTACACAGAATTAGGTTACACTGTTTGCATTTGTTGGGTAAAGTCCCCACCCCCAACACTGTAACCTCTCATCACCCTCCTCCTGCCCTCTCCCCAGTCCCCTCTTCCCCTGTCCCCCCACCTTGAATTGATTTGAGTTTTTCTCTTTCTATGAGTATGTATTAGATTGTCTACTAGCTTCATATTAGAATTGAGTACATTGGATATTTTACTGAAAATCTCCATTTCAGTAGTGTGTTTTTCTTCAGCCATAGTCAAGTCTAATGGAGCAGCCAAATAAGAGAAGGAAAATCGATTTAAGTAACGTTAGTATTTTGCTAATCAAGTAGAAAAATATAACAAAAAGCAATTTTTTGTGTTGTGTGGAAAAGAATGATTATAGGCATTGGCCGCAGAATTTTACATGAGTAAATAAGAATTGAAAGGACCACAAATAGTAAGGAGCCATGAAAATTTGGCAGTATCAAAAGGTTGTTAGATTTATGGGCAATACAGTGAGTAAAAATGATAGGAGATAGTGGCCAGAAAGTGAGGTGCTTAAGTTGCTACTATACAGAGGTTGTATATATTGGTAATTCTAAAGTTTAAGCTAAGGTAAGGTTACCAGTGAAATTATTAGAGTAATAAAAAAAAAGAATCGCAAAGCCCTGAGAGGCATATGCATTAGAAAACCCATTAACATGTATTTAAATTTGTGAGAATTAGAATAGAAATAATTTTATAGAATAAGTGACAACAAGGTAGCTGTTAAAATCAGCAACAAAACAAGTAGAACATGAAACCAGTGTGTAATTGCAATACTGAAGGATAGTTGATAATACAAGTGAATTATGTGATTGATGATTAAAGTTGAGTGTGATGGCTAATTTGACAACTTAATTTAACTAAGAAATACCCAGGTAGCTGGTAAAACATTTTGGGTTTGTCTGTGAGGGTGTTTCTCAAAAAAAAAAAAAAGTTAACATTTAAGTTTGTAGGGTAAAGAAGATTCATCCTTATCAATATAGTAAGGAATCATCCAATCTATTTGGATCCAAATAGAAGAAAAAGGTGAAGAAGGACAAATTCTCTTTCTTTTCTTAAACATTCATTTCCTCCCACATCTAGATATTGAACCTCAGGTCTCAGGCTTTCAGTCTTGGTTTGAATTATGCCCCTGGCTTTTCTATTTCTCCAGCTTGTAGCTAGAAGGTAGCGAAGGTAGTGAGATTTATTGGCCCTTATAATTATATGAACCAATTCTCTTATCTTTTATTTATTTACTTTTCTCTACAACCCTGACTAATACTCTGATTGTGTGATGGGAAGAAAAAACTATTAAGGCAGAAATGAAAATAAAAGGCTACTGGTTTTTAAAGAAAATTTCATTGGAGCAATTATTTATTAATACAATTCACATACTTGATTGTTAAAGATTTCCATAGAACAAATAACTCTTCTATTAAAAAGTTTCTTTACATCACCTCAAACCTCTTTATTTTATCAATGAAGGAATTATAAATGAAGTACATTCACAAAACACATGAAGTAAGTTAGAAGTTTAAGCAAAAGAGATTAGTTTCATACAATAAATAGTGAATTAATATTTAATCTTTACACTTGAGTTGGGTATGCTGCACAGGTGGAAAATACAAATGGGGGTGAGGCATTTTTGTTCCTCATTCCATGGAGCTATTAATACATGGATAGGTCAGTGGGGTTTACATTACAGCCTGAATACCCAGAGCATATTGATCCTGATACATGTCTACAAATTGTTTATAAAACATAGCTTTAGGAATTAGGAGTGCTTTCTCAGAAAAATGTATAGTAATTATTGCAACTAGAGGTTAGATCTTAATTGAGAATAAAGCATCAAATCATATAAATTAGAAAATTATGTAATAAAGACAAAGATTTAACAAATATAGCTTATAATTTTGTAAAACATTAAAATTAAGTTATAATGTTAAAAAGTATACAATATATTGACAATAAAACAAGTAGCCTCAAGTAAAATTATTGGACACATAGTGAAAATGTGATATTACAACTTTGACTTACAAAAATGTAGTTACCCATAATAAATATTTGACAGTAATATGAGATGAACTTAATAACTTATTGAAAATGTAACTATGGCTATAGATCAGTAACATCCAAACATTGACAGAACTAAACGTTCAAGATTATATAGTGATAAGGAAAATGCTATGAGGGCTATCTCTCACAGTACGATCAAAATGTTTCTGATTGTATATGAAGCACATTCTGCCCTATGATTGCACCAATGTACACAATTATGATTTAATAAAATTATTTAAAAAAAAAGATTAGGTAATGGGAAATAGATCACACTTATTCACACATGTTTCCATAAATACACACACAAACATTTCATGTGTTAAAATATGTGCAATAGGGCAGCGCCTGTGGCTCAAAGGAGTAGGGCACCAGCCCCATATGCCATAGGTGGTGGGTTCAAACCCAGCCCCGGCCAATAACCTCAAAAAATAAATAAATAAATAAATGAATAAATAATGTGCAATAAAAGCAAAAGATAGTATGATTATGCAAACTATGGCAGTTTACTAAACATCTATGATCGCATCTGAGTAGTTTGAGAAAGGCATGTAAATAGTTTTAAGTGTGTTTGGGAGAGAATCTTTCACAGATTATTTTTAGAGGTTAAATTTTAGTAATAGGGATAGAGGTGACTACATTTTTACATGTTGCATATACTTATTTTTTAAATGCTGCACAATAATTGTGTTTCTAAACATGATAAAAATGAACAAGATATATATTTATTTTAAGATATTTTATAGAAAACTGAGATTAAATATTAATATAAATTCTTTGGCTTTTGAATTGCAATAATATTGAGAATATAACTTATAATTGCATAAGATTTTAATGGTAGATATTTAAATTGAAAGCTTTGATATTAATATTCTCATTTTTTTTTCTGTTAAACTCTGAATAAATTCCTCTATAGCCCATTCCCAGCAACTTTTTTTTTTTTTTTTGAGATGGAATCTCACTCTATTGCCTAGTAAACAGTTCTATGACATCAGCCTAGCTGACAGCAACCTCAAACTCCTGGGTTCAAGTGATCTTCCAGCCTCAGCCTTTTGAGTAGCTGGGACTATAGGTGCCCACCACAACATCCAGCTATTTTTTTTTAGTATTATTTTTAATAGAGATAGGGTCTCGCCTTTGCTCAGTCTGGTCTTGAACTCGTGTGTTCAAAGGATCCTCATGCTTTGACCTCCCGTAGTGTTAGGATTATAGACTTGAGCCACTGTGACCAACAATTTTAATATTAGTCTTGATATGTTAAATAAGTGACAGAGTAAGCTATGACAGACACCTGTTAGGTACATATTTAGGATTGGTATGGCTTCTTGAATTGTTCCCTTCACCATTATATTTTTTAATTGTTTTTTATTAAATCATAACTTTGTACATTGATGCATTTATGGGGTTCAGGGTACTGCTTTGATATACAATGTGAAATGCTTACCTTGAATGGAGTAACACATCCATCCCAATTATACTCATTTCTTAATATAACGACCACCTTTTTCTTCACTGTTGTAGATTTGATAACCTTGTTACCTGATATGAAAATGACTACACTGACTACATCAACTTTCTTTTGGTTTCCATTTACGTGCCATATTGCTTTCTACCCCTTCATGTTAAGTTTGAATGAATCTTTGTGGGTTAGATGCATTTCCTGGAGACAAAGATACTTGGTTTACCCTTTCAGCAAGCCCATGTCTCTTCAGTGCAGAGTTGAAGCCACTCACATTTATTGAAAGAATTGATGAGTGGCATGGATTTCTGTTTATACTGTCACATAGAAATTTATTGCTGTATTTTACCTCTTGACCCATTGTGGTGTCTGGGCTCTGAACTTTAGCATTTGGATGGTTTTCCAATGGTGGGTGTCTATCATGCTGATCAGTTATAATGCTGATCTGAGTACTTCCTGCAGGGCAGGTCTAATGTTGATGAATTCCCTCAGTGTTTGCTTGTCTAAAAAAGTCTTTATTTCTCCTTCAGATAAAAGACTTAGTTTTGCAGGATACAAAATTCTTGATTGACCATTATTCTGTTTGAAAAGACTGAGAATCAGGCCCCAGTCTCTTCCAGCTAATGAGGTCTCAGTTGAGAAGTCTGCAGTTAGTCTATGGGTTTTCCACTGTAAGTTCCTGGATGCTTTCACCTTACAGTTCATGGCGTTCCTTTTCATGTTAACCTTGGCCATTGATGACTATACATTATGAGCTTCTGGGCAATGAATCTCCCAGGAGTCTGTTGCACTTCTAGTACCTGGATGGCTAGATTTCTAGCAAGACCAGGGAAATTTTCTTCATGTGTTCCCTCAAAAAGGTTTTCCAGCCTTTGTGTATTTTCTTATTCATCCTCAGGGATGTCTATGATTGGTAGACTAGGCCTCTATGCATAATTCCATATGTTTCACTGAATTTATTCATTCCTGCTATTTCACCATTCTTTTCTCTTGAATTCTTTAATTCAAAGGCGTTATCTTCTACCTCTGAGAATATTTGTTCTGCCTATTCTAGCCTATGTTTAAGGCTCTTTCTGTGTTTTGTACTTCATTGAATAAATTTTTCATTTCCAGGAGCTCTACTATTTTTTTTTTTTTTTTACTAATTCAATTTCTTTATTGAACCCTTGCTTTTTTTTTATGGTTTCTTTGTTCTTGGTTTCTATTTTCTCTTGTATTTTATTGAGCTTCCTTACAATTCATATTGGAAATTATTTATCAATCATTTCAATATTCTCATTTTGGTTGATTTCCAATTGGTACAGAACTATTTTCTTCTCTTTTTTTTTTTTTGGAGGGGATGTTCTTTCTTGTTAATTTTTCATGTATTTGAAGATCTTTTGCTGATTTTGTCTCTTCTGGAGCACCTTTTGCTTCTTATCTTTGGATTTCCTTTCCTTTCCTTTCAATTAGGTAATGGCAGCCAAGTTTCATCTCTAAGATAGTGGGTGGCATTCATGGGGGATACTCAACTACATCGTATTGGATTGCGTCAGTAAATACTATAAAAGGTGTGAAAATTGACCTGTCAGTGCATGATTACTTGCCAAAAAGAACAAGCTTCAATGTTGATTTGGGCTCCTGTGACCAGCTCTAGTGCCTCAAGTGAAGCACTTGGTGTTCCATAGTTGTGTGTGGGGCCCTGGAACCTCATTTGAGACTGTCCATATTTTCTACTGTGCTGGAGGCAGGTGGGAGAGTGGGGCTGGAAAGGTATATGTTGGGTGAATTTGTCTTCAGGCTTCACCAAAGATGGCCAGGTACCCTCTTTAGCAGGGGTCAAAGGTATGCTTTCGGGCAAAGCTTTACCCAATAATGAATCTCTCCTTGCCCCCAGCAACAGGACTGAAACCTAGGGGTAGAGAATCCGTCCTGGGGTCCTGAAGATCAATCCCTGACCATAGCAGGAAGAAGTGCTCTGGTCTTTAATTGCCTGAGAATATTCAATGTCCCTCTGCTTCAGGGTGTGCCTGGCTATGTTGAAGTCACCAGGTGAGTGGCACCAGGGAGGGCCAGCTGGCTTGGAGCTCACAGTCCTATCACCC
Source organism: Perodicticus potto (assembly GCA_963574655.1). Taxonomy (NCBI): domain Eukaryota; kingdom Metazoa; phylum Chordata; class Mammalia; order Primates; family Lorisidae; genus Perodicticus; species Perodicticus potto. The sequence goes on from CAUYRH010108134.1 coordinate 16,037, forward strand.
TCTGTCCATGACAGAATCCCCAGAGAAAAGGCCTCACTGCACTCTCTGTGGAAGTCTCAGTATGGTTGCTCAATTTTCTCTCCCAATAACTGCTTTAAGCTCCAGCTCACCTGTCTCTCGGTAGATCCTGGGGTGGGAGGTAGGGAAGGGGAGAAAGCTAGCACTCTGATCACCTCTGTTCCTCTCTCCAGAAGGCAGCCCACCCAGAATGTTCAGGATTTGGGGTCGTGCAGTTCCCTCAGGACCCACCAGCCCCCTGTGTCTCCTGCAGTCTGAAAAGTGTTTGTGTGAAGGGATGAAGGAGGTGAAAACTGAGGGGCTGAAGCCCCCTGGGAAGGACAAAGTTGCACAGTGGCTGGAGAATCAACATGATATCTGCCATATCGCCTTGCACCTGTAGTGTCAGGAAGTGACCCTGTGGGCACTGGCAGCCTGGTGCTTCATCCTCAAGAAGCTGCCAGTCCACTGTTGGCAGCAGCTTGTGCTTGTGTGGGTAGAAGAGCTGGCCAGGGATCAACTGCCTGCAGGAGATGTGAGGGGGGAGAGGTAAAAGGCTCCACCTGCCCTTTTTGCTGGACTCTGAGCCTCGCTGGAGTTGTAGCCTCTCCTTCGTGTTCTGCTTTGCAACTTCTTCCCATGCAATCCCTGGTAGGTTGGTTCTGGCCCATTGTAAGGGGCACCAAATTCTTTTACTAAAAGATCCACACTGCCAGGAACGTTCCCAGCTCCTCTGAGGGGTTCTCTGCACACCCTGCGTCCTCCTCTCTGCATTTTTGACTGTACATCACTAAGTGTGAATTTTCCTGAATGGAAAGTTTTTAAAAATCCATCAGGATGTGGAAGGAAAGTGGAAATGTAGATACTGATAAATGAATGTAACTGTATTACAAATAAATCATGTAACCCTACTGAAAGGGATGCGGAAGAAAGGAGCTGACATGAGTAAATTGGGATAATAGCTTTTCAGCTGAATATTGCAAGGCCAAATACACACATAAAAAATACCTTTATGTACACATTGTACTTCATTTGGTAATTTATTATTCTGCACAAGGGTATGCATTAGCATTTCTGAATCTACATTATTTATATCCTAGGTTTGTAGAAAATCTTAAATATATTTTAGAAAATGAAAGTCACTGCTAGAGAAAGTGAAAGGAGATCAGGAATGGGAAAATGGTAGAAGAAACCCAGTGGTGGTATTGGTTGAGAGGCAGAAATATCAGTACCAGCAACTGTCCTTTTTTGTGTGTGGTTGTGTCCATGTAACTCATGAACATACATACACACACATGCATACACCTGTACATGCATACAAAGGGCACAGATGTGTACGTGTATCCATGATCTAATGTGCATACACTTTTTAGCTCTATCTGGAGAGAATTAGAAGGAGGGAAACATCAGTAGCAACAAGCACACCTAGTGCATAGATGTCTGTTCCTAAAAAATCACTCTCCGACAAAAGGATCCAGGTTGCTTGAGGGATTGTTCCTTGAAATTTCAGGGCTGTAACAGAAAAATACAAGATGATCTAGTAGTATCTTTTGGTGCAACCTGGCAATGGTGTGCTTAAAAAGAAAATCATAATAGTGATCCCAGAAGACACAAATATGAACCCATACACATACAAATAAATGACTAGATGCATAAATACATGGGGCAGAGAAGTAACCAATCTTTCTTACAAAATAATTTTGGTTCATTAATATAGAAAAAAATAGAAAACTACAAGTAGAATAACCCAAGAATAATTGCTGCAGGCAAGATCCAATTATAGATGTCAAAAATAGAGGGTGATTGTTAAGTAGAGAAAGGAGATTTTCATAGTTTCAAAATAGCTCTCCCTCACATTTAATAAGTTCTAGGGGAAAAAATAGTGAGTTTATATCCTGTCAAATGCCACATTAAGCAAGAGATGGAGGATAACAATACTAAGAGTACATACAGATATTCCTCAGTGATATTGTGGGTTTGATTCTAGACCACAAAAAAAGCAAATATTGTATTAAAGGAAGACTCATAAATTTGGGGGGTGAGGTTCCCAGTGCAAATAAAAGTTATACTATAATGTAGTCTATTAAATGCATAAGAACATGTCAAAAAATAAGATGCATGTCATCATTGAAAATACTTTATTGCTATAAAAAAGCTAACAGCTAAGCCTTCAGTAAGTCATAATTTTATTGGTGATGAAGGGTCTTGCATCAGTGTTGAAGGCTGCTCACTAACCTGGAAGGAGTTGATAAAAGTTGGGGTGGTTGTAGCAATTTCTTAAAATATAATAAAAATGAAATTTGCAACATTGATTGGCTTTTTCTTTCACAAAAGATTAATCTGCATCATACAATACTGTTTGATAACATTTTATTCACTGTAGACTTTCTTTCAAAATGGGAATTGAATTTCTCAAATCACACTGCTGCATTAGTAACTACATTTATATAATGTTCCGAATACTTTATTGTCCTTTAACAATGATCACAACATTTGGACAAAGACTAGATTCTACCTCAAGAAACCACTTTCTTCACTCATCCATAAGAAGCAACTCTTCATTCATTCAAGTCTTACCATGACATTGATGCAATTCATTCATTCTTTGGGTGTCACTTCTGATTATAGTTCTCGTGCTATTTGTACCACCTCTACAGTCACTTCCTTCACAAAAGTCTTGAACCCCTTAAAGTCATCCATGAAGGTTACAATCAACTTTTTTCCAAACTCTTGTTACTGTTGACATTTGACCACACTCATGAGTAGCATATCTTCTTAGTGTCATCTAGAATGGTGAATCCTTTCCAGAATATTTTCAATTTACTTTGAACAGATCCATCAGAGAAATCACTACCTATGGGACAGCTATAGTCTTCCCAATTATATTTCTTAAATAAGAAGACTTGAAACTTGAAAGAAAACCTTGATCCATAGGCCTTGGAATGTGTTTTGTGTTAGCAGGCATGAAAACAACATGCATATCCTTAAACACCTGCATCATAGTTCTTAAGTGACCAGGAGCATCGCCAATGAGCTGTAATATTTTGAAAGGTGCTTTTTCTTTTCAGCATTAGATACTAATGGTAACCTTAAAATGTTCAGTAAACCATGTTGTAGGAAGATATGCTGTCACCAAGGCTTTGATTTTCTATTTATAGAGCAAAGGAAGAGTACATTTAACATAACTCTTAAAGACGCCAGGATGTTCAGAATGGTAAATGAGCCTGGGCATTAGCTGAGACACTAGGTGTAATAGTTTCTAATAAGAGAGTAGCCTCTCCTTTGAAGCTTTGAAGCCTGGCATTGATTCCCCTGCCTAGCTCCAAAAGTCCTAGTTGGTGTCTTTCCTCAATGTAAGGCTGTTTGGTCTACAGTTAACATGTTACTGAGTGTGGCCGCCTGGATCCCTTTCCTTCAGTACAACTGCTGGATAACTTGCTGCAGCTTCTTTGTCAGCATTGCTGCTTTTCCTCATTCTTAATGCTCTGAAGACTGCTGCTTTCCTTAAACCTCATAAACTGGCCTGTGCCAGCTTCAAACTTTATCAGTGTCTTTATCTCCCTCAGACTTCATACAATTGAAGAGAGTTAGGGCCTTGTTCTGGGCTAAGCTTCGGTTTACTGCAACATCGCGGTATTTGATCTTCTATCCAGACTGCTGAAACTTCCTCCGTGTTAACAATAAGGCTGTTTTGCTTTTATATGACTCATGGGTATCATTTTGAATTCCCTTTAAGAATTTTTACTTTCCATTCAAACTTAGCTAGCTAGCACTGAATACCTAGCTTTTGACCTTTCTTGAGTTTTGACATGCCTGCCTCACTAAGCTCAATCATTTCTAGCTTTTGATTTAAAGCAAAAGGCGTGTGATTCTTTCTTCCACTTGATGGACTTTAGAGTCCATGGTAAGGTTATTCATTAGCCTGATTTAAGTGTTGCTGTGCCTCAGGGAACAGGGAGGCTCAAGGAGAAGCAGGGAAAAGAATCTCTGATAATCTGTGCAGAAGTCAGGGCATACACAGCATTTATCGCTGGAATATGTTGTCTCGTATGGGGACAGATCATGGTACCCCGAAACGAGGATAATAGTAACATCACATGTCACTGATCACAAATCACCATAACACATATAATATTGAAAAAGTTGAAATATCAGAAGAGCTACCAAAATGTGACGCAGAGATATGAACTGAACATGCTTCTGGAAGAGAGGCACTCACAGGTTGCACTGTGAAGGGTTTCCAGAAACTGTCTATTTCTAAAAAACACAACTTCTGCTGAGAGTATTTGAGCAGAGCACAGTAAAACAACATCTGTCTGTGTGGACACACTATCCCTCCTGGTCTGAGGAAGTCATGAAAATGATGGCACATATACCCTCAAGTTCATAATAAATAATCAGTCCCAACCAAACTGAAGAATATTCTCTAAAGAACTGACTAGAATATTTTTTAATTATCAAGGGAAAGTAAGATTAGAAAAGAGTAAAGACTGTCAAGATTAAAAGAAACTAAGAAAATATGAAAATTATGTGCAAAGTGCTATTCTGGAATTATGTTCCAGTATAGAAAAACACAATGAAAATTTTAAAACTCTGATCAAATACAAATAAATTATCTAATTTTGTAGTGTTATGCCAAGAGAGATACCTTAATTTTCATCATTGTTCTTTGGAGATACAAAGTACTAACATCTCTATAGAAGATGGGAAAGGTCTAGGGAGACTCCCTACATAAGTTTTGCAACTGTCTTTAAGTTTAGAATATCTCAAAATAAAAATTTTCAAATGAATAGTTATATATTTGTCAAAAATATGTAAATATCATTGAGCAAGTAAATAAGAAGCTAAATGAACCCGTAGTCAATGATAATGATAGTACTAAAAATAATAAAATCTAACATATATTGATACTGAAAATAACAAATTTTAGTAAAAAATTGATTTTTGAGGCATAAAAAAAATAAAACCTCTATGGGCATGGATAAGTGCTAAGTCTCTATTTTGGCAGATACTAAAGTCTTCTTAAATGTTTTTAGTTTTGTTTCCCTTTAAAAAAAGAAATTTCATTGGACAGATGAATAGCAGTTATTTCTTTGAGGAAGAGACTAGTTAGTGATAACTCCACAATAGTCACAATTTTAATTATTAAGAAAATATAAAGGCTCGGCACCTGTGGCTCAGCAGGCTAAGGCACCAGCCACGTACACCTGAGCTGGCGGGTTCGAATCCAGCCCGGGCCCACCAAACAACGATGGCTGCAACCAAAAAATGGCCGGGCATTGTAGTGGGCACCTGTAGTCCCAGCTACTTGGGAGGCGGAGGCAAGAGACTCACTTGAGCCCAGGAATTGGAGGTGGCTGTGAGCTGTGATGCCATGGCACTCTATCCAGGGTGAAAGCTAAAGGCTCTGTTTCAAAAAAAAGAAAATATTAAAAGCTCTGTTGGTAGGGTGCTGGCCACATGCACTGAGGGTGGGGGGTTTGAACCCGACCCAGGCCAGGTAAAACAATGACAACTGCAACCAAAAAATAGCTGGTCCCTGTAGCAGGCACCTGTAGTCTCAGCTACTTGGGAGACTGAGACAAGAGAATCGTTTAAGCCCAAGAGTTTAAGGTTACTGTGAGCTGTGATGCTACTGCACTCTACTTAGAACAACAGCTTGAGACTCTGTCTCAGAATATATATAGTATATATATATATATATTAAAACTTACTCAGAGGAGTAAAAATCTTTATGTTGATCTTTATTGAGGCAGAAATATTCACCTGTAAGGAATAAAAGATTAAGGAAGCCTAAATAACGGATATCACAGATGTAAAACTACATCTGCAAAGTTAAAAACCCATGTACAACCTGAAGAAGAGGTGGGTAGAATATTTTTCTCATACTGAAAAATTGATAGATCTACATCTATAATTCAAGAGGTAAAAAATAAGTGCCAATCCAGGGCGAATGTGTAGGCAGACATCAACATAAACCAGAAATGCTAAATTGACATTTCAAGTTGGTTGCATTGTGAATTCTAAGCATCAAGTTTTTTCAGTGTTCCCAGGAAACAGATTATCACCACGTGCTTACAAACACTGATGGATCTGCTTCAGCATTGAACAAACACTTGGAATGCAGTTCATTGCACTGTGCAATGTGAAAAGTTAGAAAGCATGACTTGTCATAAGGCAACCATGATTTACAAGAAAAAATGATGAGTTTACTTACTGGCATTTTACCTGGATTGACTTTTAAAAAGGGACCTGCACAGTCTGGATGTCTTTCATACAAAGCTAACAGGTGGGCTGGGTTTGCTTGTAATAGTATATCTCTTTGGTACTGTTTGGAAATAAATTGCTAGATACATAGGCTGCTAGGCTGCATAGAAATAAAGTGAGTCGATCTAAAACTTATACTAGAGATAATGAGGCTTCATAATCATCAATATTTTTTCCTTAGTGAAAAGACTATAAGCCAGAAGTGAATTTAAATAAAATGAAAAAAATGTATAGTTGAACTAACAAATCTTTCTGTACATTGTGGAATGGTTAAAAAAAAAAAGGCTTATCTCTTATGAAAGCATCAAAAAGACAATCTAAGAATACGTTCTCAAGCACACATGAGGGAGAATTGGAGGTGTCATGATTGTATTGGTGTTGCCCTGCTTTACTTCTGTCACTTTTGTGTGAGTACCTGTGCCAGAGTGTTAAAAAAAATGGGAGAAAGGGATCAGTTAAAAGTTAGATCCTTAACTGAATCATCTCAAATTTCACTCATCCAAATCTCAACATCTAAAGAACACCTGATATTTTGAAGGTAGTCAATAAATATAAGTTACATGAATAAATGGTCAATTTAAGTTTGGGGCTATCTTTAAAAAATGATTTTTCTTGCATATTATTTGTAAAGTGTCTATCCAAACTCCAGGCTTAATCTTAACAATGGTCAAAATATCCTGTTTCTTATACTACTTTATCTTTGATTTATTTAATTCTTTCTTTTTGATTTCTGTTTGGAGGAATCAAGTTTTAGATGATAATGGAATGAATATTTATATAAAAATATAGGAAATATAGAGAATTGATAGTGCACAGTAAATATTTTCAAAAAGCACTGAATTTGACATGTCACCCTAATGCCATTCGGTTTCCTGTAACAAGGACTCATCTAGTGTTCACGTAAATATTCTACACACAGTGCTAACAAGAATTTTGGGATTTTCTAATATCTAAAGTGCAAAATTCAGCACTAAATTAGTATAATAGTAGGTGACAACTCCACCTAATTTTGATGAAACTAAGAAGAAATTTGTCTTTTTGTTTTAAGATAGTGGAGAAGTAAAAACTGTGGAAGACATCTTCTGTATTGAATTTAACAGTGAATGATTCAAGTCTTGACTTAAAATTGTGTCTGCTTTTCAGATACTTTAAAACATCATCTGAGAGCATCGTTTTAATGGGAGAAATGGGGAGAGATTTTATACTTAAATTAACTCAAATATATTGTAGAGTCAAATGTAAGTTTTATGAATTTTCATATGCTCTAAAGACTATTGTTAACAGAGTGCTTTGGGGTAATCAAACCTTCCAGTGTTTTGCGTTCTCTCTTTCCAATTAAGAGTGGAGGCTAGAAGTAAGTGAAAAACAACTCTAAGATGACTTTGAGAGTAAGCAGGCTTTTTATCTTGTTTTAAATAAATATTAGATTTTATTTTGAGCTTTTATATCCTAATGGCGCTAGTATTTTATGGGCATTATTAAAACTAATAGTAAAATGTGTATTTGCATGTTAAAAAATAAAGTCCAATGTCAGTTTTATCTACCTTACAATTTTTCTATGCCTAACTGGGAACGGAGATAGCCACTTTGAATTTCAAAACGGTTAAAGGCAAAACCAAGTCTCCTGGTTAATCTTTTACCAAATGACTCATTTCCAAAGTGAAATTTTTTTCAGAATTATCTGAGAATTATTTTCTCAGATAATTTTGCCCTGCATTACTTTAAAATATAAATCTGACAGTGAAAAAGAAGTCCATAAAAATGACAAACAGTTTTTGAATACTGTGCCATCTTTATTTCTAACATCTGAAGTCCAAGACTGAGCACAGCATTAGTAGGATTGTGGGTCGCTGACGACTGCTCCTAATTTTGATGACACTAACAGATTCTGTCTTCAAGGAGGTAGAGAAGTGAAGAAAGTGTGGAAGACTTCTTCTGTATGTTATTCCGTCTGTCTCTCTTACTCTTCCAAATTAGAGTATTCCTCTTATTATTTTTACTATACTAAGAAATCATCCTCATCATAAAGTTTATAAAGAATGTTCTAACTGTGCTCCCGTAGTACCTTAACTAAACTAAATAGTTTGAGTTATTTTTTAAAATTTTTCTTGCCTGAATAAGATACATTACCCAATGTTTTCCACAAAGCAGAGACCAAGAGAGGGTTATACATGCAAATAATTTACTGGAGGAGCTCTCAGATGTTGGGAAACCAGATGAGGTCAGCTATCCAGCAGACTACAGAGTGGTTCGAAACTCTTCGAAAGAGAGGAAAGAAAGTAAGAAGAAAACGAGCTGTGGTACAGTTTTAAGAAAGTTCAACAGTCTTAGGTTTTACTGAGATTTAATTTGGTTTGCGAACCCTCAAACCCTTGGTTTGAGTTAATTAATTTGATTAATTTAATTAATGAGAAGCTTTTCTATTGCTGCCACACCCATTCATTGGTTAGGAGTCCTCTGCAGGAAACGTGGCTTCACAGCACAAGTAGTGACAAATTCACACCCCTGGCACCTGGAACCATCGGTCACTTGCGATTCCAGTAATAAGATATATGAGAGATGCATTTCTGTGACAGTCTTCTTACCCCACATAGATCTACTTCTCCAGCAGGCTAGTGTAACAGCCCCTCTGTCATATTTGCAGGCTTTTCTTCCTGAGGGGAAACCTGTATGAAGGGACTGAGGAGAAGGAACGGCAGCCCCTGGTGTACCTGCACCCATGTCCACACTGTTAATTATTTCTATCCTCTCCATTATCCATTCAAAGTTATTCTCACTGTCAGCTGGTCCCTTAGCAAGTCATACTGGTGTCTCCTCTGTGGTATTTCATTGCTTAATAATTGTCTGCTTTAGGGCCCAGGGTTGCTTCACATGCTTATTCACAAATACAGTAAAACTGCAAGACATTACTAAACGGAAGGGAAATGGATTACCTGGATTCCACAAAGATCACTTCCTTTCTCCCCACATGAAGGAAGCTCTAGCTCTTCCTGCTGATTATGGTCAGTTATTGTTGTCAAAATCACAAGGGGTTTGGCCAAGGTCCAGTTACTCCTTGCACAAAGATTCCATTGTCAAGGCACTGATCATTGCCAAGAAAGAAAGGAATTTTTAATAAGACAGACATCTTGTCAGGAGAATCAGAGAAGCTGATCCCAAATTCTTCTCCCAAACTAACAAAGGTCACCGGCTTCTGAAGGATGAGCATGTGTCTTGGGATAGGTCGTGGTTTAAGTAACAAGTGGTTGCCCATACTCAGGGCAGGTTAGGAGGTGATGGCGAACCTAGGCATTGGAAAGTCTTCTCAGGGATCTCCGGAATCTCAGCTCTTTTGTCTTGTAGCAAATTCACCAATTCTGGGAAATAATTCTAAAGTTCAAGTAGTGAGTTAAGGGAAAAGATTATAAAAAAATAAAGAGGTCATCATAACTAGTTCATAGATCTGATTACGCAATCTCTCCCAGGACAGTGACAACTTTTGTTACTTGATGAAGTTTGGGCAAAAGATAAAGAACTGCCCTGGGATAAATAATTGGCAGTTCAGTACACTTAATAGTTACCATGGCTACAGTATATCATGTTTGAGTAACAGGAGCTCCAAGCTGATAAACCCAGATTTTAAGGGAAGAGAAGCACAAAGCTCCCATTAAATCAATCGGAATAATGGGTAAGTGGAGCTGCTCCTTTTCATACTCCTTGGTTTCCAGACCTTTTGTGATTTTTCTATTGCATAGCAACTTTTTTCTTTCCTATGGGGGAACCACAGCCTGTAACCATTGCCTGACACTTGCAGATTGTTCGTTTAGAAGTGGTTGCAACACTCCCTTGTAGCAGCTGCTCAAAGTGTGTATGGTTCAGTGAGTGAACGTGGGCTCAGGCCTACCCCTCACTTCCTTCACTGCAAAGTGGGACTTGTGCTCAGAGGCTATGCTGGGTAATCAAGCATGCCACAAGCCCCAGAATGGCATTGTCTCTGATTTTGTCCAGACAGAAAGCAAACTTGTAACCAGAATAGGCATTTATCACCTGCATGAAAGAGAGAAGCTTAAAATAGCCAATTTGCCACGAAGTGGCCTTTAGATTCCTTTAGAGATATTGCCATATTAGGGTTGACAAGTTACTCACTCAGAGGCAATGGTAGCCACATTTGCCGTTAGAACTGGATGTCTAAGTTCTCAGTTCCATATAACAAGTTTTAACCTTGCCATTCCACTCCTGCGACAATTTAGCTACTTTGCTGTGATTGATAATGAATCCTGGTATTAAACAAATTTTATGGGAGGTTATTGTGTTAGACTAACCTACTGTACCAGGCCCCAGCAGACCAGACCAAACCAGACTGGAATCACTTCTGCTAAATGCCATTTAATCAAACTGAACTTTGAAATAGGTTAGTTTTCCAAAAAGAAAGACTGGGAGATTCCAGTTACCCTGACTCAGCATTAAAAAACAGTGTGCTTTGCCTCAACTTGATAAGGAAAGTGACTCTGAAAAGCTCAATCCACTATTTATTCCTTATTTCTATTTCCTTCAGCCCTTTTCTGCTGATAAAGCCAATGTCCTCTGGTCAGCTAAGGGAGCTCTTATTCATTGAGATTCTGTCTCAATTCATGAACTTCGAATAAAAATCAATAAAATCCTTAACAAAATATGTTGTAATTTTGTCTTTTGACACTGGCTAATATCAACTGGCAGGGTGAGGGAGCTGGAACTTTGTTTCAAGAATGATCCTCATGTACCAACGGAGATGGTAGAAAAAAGTGAGCCAGTCCCCAACCACCATCTTACCGCCACATTTCTTATACTATTCTTGATACCACTTGTGTTCAGTGGGTCATACGAGAAGCAGACATCAACATGGCTTCAGACGTCTAGAGGAGCAAGGTATTTATTGGGTAAATGCTTTGAGAGAATTTTCTCTATAGGGAAGGGGGCTTCTTAGGAAGGTAGTTGTTCACCCAGTCTGTTGAGCCCACTTCAGTGCATATGAATGGGCTTTGTGGTCTTGGAGCCCTTCCTCTTCAAAAGATAAAGAGCCCAGGCAACTTCTGCCAGGATTTTTACCTTGTGTGGAAGGATATTTTAAATATTGTTCTAACATACATTGTAATGTTGTTGAAACATATGTTGTAAATACAACGTAAATATAATGTATGTTTCTTTGTTCTTATTAAGTGATCTTAAGGAACACTACCCAGCTTTCCCTATTCAGGGTCCTTCAGCTGTCATGACCAAGGTGATGTAGGGAAATTCTGTACCTTGGTGGCCTGCCTGGGGTGGCCTGGTGGCCATGGGAGAAGCCAGCACACTATTGGGTATGCTCCTGCTCTGTCTGTTCTCTAAGTCAAGTGCATTGTTCCATCAGGTGCTTGACTGTGATGTGTTTTCCTTGGTGACTCCAACTCCAGGATGCAATGGAAGACTTGTCTGGAGTCTTCTTCTTTGAGTGATACAAGGATGGCAAGGTCTCTGCACCAGAAAGCTTAATAAGGTTGAGAGAGCCATCCAACCTCAATGCAGATCTGACATAAAGGAGAGGAAAGGAAAGAAGCTTTTAGACTGCTGTGTAATGTTAAGATACATTTTCATGGCCAACAGGAACTCCCTCGGTAAAAATGACCAATCTAAGGATTGCCATGGCTTAGAGGAATAAACCTGCCTTAGCATCCCCATTGAGCTCAACACTTGATTCGAACCTTAAGAAGTGACGTCTGAGCACCACTGCAGTACTGGATTCTCACGGCAGCAGTTGGACTACTGTTCAATTCCTCTCCAGATAGTGAGCTACATGAGACTGCCACAAGGGGATAGCTCACTGGGGCCAACACATCCATTGATGGCAAGCAGAAACAACAAAAAATAGAAGATTTTTATTAGAAAGTGTAAGGATCTATCAGAGTAGAAGGCACTGATAGAGCCAAGATCCCAGATGGACAGGAAGCAGAGAGGGGCATCCAAGCTTGGGAGTTGCTTTTGCCCTCGATGGATCTGCTAATTTTAAGCAGCTCTCTCCTCTTCAGTGCATCTACTAATTTTAAAGCAGCTCTAGGCAGCTGGGACAAGTCAGAGCAGTTGAAGAGAAGTGACAGATAAGCTGTGGATAAAGTGAAGAGAGAGACTGATATTCTCATGGGCTGATGGGTGGGGGGTTTTGAATATCAATTCTGCTAAACATTTCTGCTAAGAAATGTTTACAAAAGGAGGCAACCAGTGACAAATATGGGATATGTTGAACAACTGAATGTCAAACATTTTGAAAATGTAAATGAAATGGATAATACATAAAGTAACACCCATACTCACATATCTATCGTTCTAAAAGGGACCCAATAAGCGGTTGAAAATGTGTGTGTGCATGAATACCACACACACACACACACACACACACACACACTCACACAGGTATATGCTGTTGCATCTGTAATTTGAAACCTTCCTGCAGATGTCAGAAGAGTTTTCTTCACTATTTTCCATACTTCTAAGTAGCATTGATCAAAGTCCACCAGACAATAATAAGTGAAGATAGAAACATTTCCTAGCCTATTTTTAGGACCAAGATAACTTTGACATTTGAACCTAACAAGGATATTCCAAGTTGAAATAGTATAAACGATTACTTCTCGTGAATATAAATGTAAATATTCAGAATAAAAACAAGCAATCAAAATCCAGCTGAAGCCAATGATATATAAAATGATTAAATATATCATGGAAATTTGAGTTTATGTCAAAATTCAAATATTTTTATATTTAATGATCAATCAATATTTTGTATCACATTCACAGAAGTATTGAAGAGAAAACATCATTGAAACCAAATCAAATATCAGAGGTGTTTAAAAATATACAGCAAAAAAATTAACAATGGCAATTCAGTGCACAATAGTAACTTAAGACTTCCTGTTGAGAAATTCCAAAACAGTCCTGGGAAGAGACGAGTTGGCTAACCACTTAGTACCAATAAACAAAGTCATCCAGATTAGCTGCCATGAATGACGAAGACTGATACTCTAAAAATCTCTGAAACTGGAAAATAAATAGACAAATTTTATTTCTTAGGGAACATCTTGAAAATACAGTCTTTTTGTTAATGCTCAAAATTTAAAAACTGAAGGAGAATGGATGCAAAAAATAAATAACTGGCAACATAAATTATGTCAGAGGTAAGATAACATGAATCTCAATATTGTTTAAAACATAGGAATAAACAACCATTGGTTAGAGCTGTGATATCACACAAAAAGTGATTAATGAATTTATTTGAAGAGTTGCTCAATTGATCTAGAGAAACGTAACTGAAATTTGATGCACCTGGAAAATATCATAGACAATAGAATTGAATTAGGATACAAATTTTTATATGAGGGATAGAGAAGTAGAAAACAGCTCCATGTGTCTATTGATTAGATGTTATAAAAAGCAATCAATATGTCTTAAAATGGAGGATAGTTATCATGAAGAAAACATTAATAAAATAAGACAAGAAAAAGTACTTTCCAAGGTATAAAGTAGCACATAAGATTTTCTGTAAGATTTAACTCAAAAACATAAATATAATTTATTGCTATAATCTGGTTTAAAGGAAGTGACATTTTGAACTTTATTAGCCAGTGTACATCTGAGCCTATTCCAAAAGAAATAGCTCTATTTCAAAATGGTATATGCCTGCATGATTAAGAAACCTGATTACTGATGTATGACAGAGATAATATATCTCAGAAAAAGGAATAAACATTTATAACACTTCCAAGGCCCACAGTCTCTGTGCTTGATACTTATGACATACCAATATAAAATACTTGACTTTGTAGGAAATCTTCTTTAACACAATCAAGAAAAATATATATTACTGCTTGTTCCTACATCAATTAAATAAATTAAATTCATAGTTAAAACTGCAAGGCTATATCCTACACCACTGGATTCCACCAACTATTTAAAGAAGAATATCAGTTCAGCTAACACTTTAAGAAAACAATTGAGGAAAAAATATTTTTCATCTCTTTTTTTAAAGAGAGTATTAACCTGCTGTTACCTTGATAGAGGAAGGTATCACAAGCAAAAAGACCTTACACAGAAATTCAAAGAAAGAAACAAATACAAATGACAGTTCATCTATGTGAGCATAGGTTCATAAATCCTTTCAAAAAGAAAATTGAGCAATTTTTTTGAGACTTTGGAAAAAAAAATAAGAAGTTAACTGATGACTTCATACTGAGCCTCAGAGTTAAAGCATTCTATAATAGACATACTCTCATTTGACAATGTGAACGTCACTTTCTTAGCCTTATTATTATTAATATTGCTTAATATTTTGATGCAGTAATAGTCTGTTTTCTTTTTGAATGTATTTATCTTAGTTCATTCTTTACGTGGTTTTTGTTTCTAGTCCTTATCTTAAACATTGTTATTGTTATTAAATTTTAAGCCTTTTAAGTTCTGTGAAGGCAAAAAGTGGAAACCTAATTAACACATGTATACGTAAAAAAATAAATAAATAAAAGATCTAAAATTTAAAGAAAAAGCAAATTAAAGCAGGGTAATGCATCAAAGTAATTGCATTTTATCTCAGGAAGTTAAGGTAAGAGAAACTTTTCTGAAAAACACATGATAAAATTCATCATATTAAGAAACTAAAAGAAGGCTGGTGTGGCTCATGCCTTTAATCCTATCACTTTGGAGAGGCTTAGGCAGGATGTACTCCAGGGCTCAGGAGTTTGAGGTTGCAGTGAACCAAGATTGTGCTACTGCATTCTAGCCCAGGCAACAGAGAGGAAAAATGTCCCAAAGGAAAAAATGTGTGTGTGTGTGTGTGTGTGTGTGTGTGTTTGTGTGTGTGAGAGAGAGAGAGACAGAGACAGAGACAGAGAGAAAGAGAGAGAGAGTGTTAGGGAGAAAAAATGTAGCATCTTGCCAAAAGATACAAACATTATTTGATAATATTTAGAACCAATTTATTTAACATTTTGTTGGAGGTCCTGAAAGTGCAGAAATACCCAAGAAAATAAATGAAAGGCAAATATAATTTCAGGAAAACTTAAACTTATATTTGATTACAGAATCCATGGATTCTATGTTAGACACAGTAAAATAATTTTTAGAAAAAACATTAGAACGAATATGTCAACTTCGCAAGGTAACAAGATAACAAATCAATTGTATTTCTATCTATGCACAATGAAAATGGGACAAATTTTATATTTTATTTATTTACATATCTAAGGTAGCATCAGAAATATGAAATATTTAGATACAAATTTAAAGTCCTGTATAATAAACTCACACAACTTCACTTGAGAAGAATTAAAGGAAACCTAAATGGTACATAGTTATTTCAGATTCACAGACCCGAAGAGATTGTATCATTGTAAATTCTCATTGAGCTTTATGTATATTGTAAATACTGCAAATTTAATCATAGTAGGAATTATTATACATAATGATAAGATAATTTTAAAAATGTACACATAGGTTCAGCGCCTGTGGCTCAACGGGCTAAGGCACCAGCCACATAAACCTGAGCTGGCGGGTTCGAATCCAGCCTGGACCCACCAAACAACAATGATGGCTGCAACCAAAAAAAATGGCCGGGCGTTGTGGCGGGTGCCTGGAGTCCCAGCTACTTGGGAGGTGGAGGCAGGAGACTCACTTGAGCCCAGGAATTGGAGGTTGCTGTGAGGTGTGATGTCACAGCGCTCTATCCAGGGCAACAGCTTGAGGCTCTGTCTCAACAAAATAAATAAATAAATAAATAAAAGAAAGTACACATATACATACATTACATATATTATGTACATGTGTATATATACACATACAGGATGTACAACAAGTTTGCGTGCAATTTAAAATTGCGTATGAACGTTACGGACACGCTATACATAAAAATCTGCAATTAATATCAAGAAATCATTCCATATTTATTTAAGGAAAATTCCATATCTACCTCTTGTTCTGAGAAAAATTTCCACATCATTATTCAAATTATTGCTCAAAATATTGAAGATCAGTTTGCAGCTTAAAAATTTTTAGATACCATTGCTTTGCATTTTCCCTTTTACACAGAATCACATTTAATATAACTACACAACACTTAACTTTATGCTTGAAATCAGGGAAGAAGAAATTTTTTATTATTTAGATTTCTTAGTCATATATTCAAATTACATGCTGTGAAATTTAAATTGTTAGGTACAAATTTAACTTTATGAAAATTAACACCTGTTTAATATTTTGGATAACAACAGCAAATAGGGCTGAGATGTCCTCAAGTTCATTATACCCACTACACACACACACACACACACACGAATACATATATATGCATATATGTGTGTGTGTGTGTCTGTGTGTGTGTGAATCATGAATGTAAGAGAATCTGACCCTTTTGTAATATCTCTGCAGCCAGGTTAGTTAATTTATGCTGACACGATGCCAAAGCAAAGTCTGTAGTAAACAGATACATTCCTCACTGTGCTTTGGAATTTTTCCACATTTTACCATTTCAAATATGTTCATTTTTTTTTACATTTTAATTATATGAAATAAAAAACGTTAAAATTTGATTTTCCTACCATTGAAATTTGATTTTTCTACGTGGATGGATTATGTGAGAAGAAAGCAAGCCACTATGAACTCTGAGCTGAAACTCATTGTGTATTTTATTTTTGTTCCCAATGCAAGTGGTGAATTTTTTCTGCCTTCCATACATAACAATTAGTGCCATTATCTGCTGTTTTGTCATAATGCTATGTACACCGACCTGCAAAATTATCATCCAAACCCTCTAAAACTACTAAGTGGGTGACTAGAGAACAGTGTAATTTACTGATTAAAATTTTCATTCTCTCTGTCCCACTGATGAATGCAGCCCTTTGCTTCACCGAGATGTCAAATCCTATAGGGTATCATGCTGAGCTGGAACAATCTAAGAATGGAGATGATTTAAATGAATGTGACATTATAATTATTGTGCCTTTTTCGTTGCCAAAACTTTGTATGAGGATTTAGATTAAAAAAAATGTAAAGAGAAGAAAAATTTTAATAAGGTTAACAGTGAGTGAGGCATTAATATCACACAGACATCATGAAAGGCCCTCAGTGTAAGACCAAAACAGTGAAAAACTTAAAAATCATTGCATATTCTGTAATTGTGCATTTAAGGATGAAAGGATATAAAAAGTAAATATCTTCAGGGTTCAAAAAAAAACATATGCTAAGAGAATAAAGAACAATACTGATACTATTTCTTCTGCACAGGGAAGATTTTACATGGTAACAGAAAGTGGACAAAAATAAATAGTGGGCGGCATTATAGAAAACTTAAGTACAGGGAGAATGTAATTGCTAAAGCAACATGCAGTCCTCTGTTTCAGTCCCATAATATTAACCCAGATAAGTCTACATCCAATTTTTGCTGATAAGTAGGAGAGCAGTGAACAGTATAGATACAACTGCTCACAGTACAATGAGCGGCCCAGCTTTAAAAGAACACACACACACACACACACACACACACACACACACACACACACACACGAGTTCTACCTTCAGACTATTGGATATTTGCTGCAGTTCTAGGCAAGAGATTCTGGGCATAAACAGGCATGTTCATCATACTAACAAATGAGAAAAAACAAAAAAGGTGGTTTTACCAGCTTCATAGTTTTCATTTTTTTAAAAGCACAGCCACACATTTGTTTTCTGCTAACCCTATTGCTGTTGTTTCCAAGTTTGTGCCCTTAACATCGCATCTTGAAATTTGATCCCCAATGTGGAAGGTGGGATCTAATGGGAGGAGTTCGGATTTTTGGGGTGTATCCCTCATGAGTAGATTAGTGCCCTCCCTGGGAAGGGGAGTTCTGAGTTAGTTTTTGCTCTGTCCCTTCCTAGGTGAGTTTTTCTGAGACAGTGTTTGTTCAATAGAGCCTGGCGCCCCCTCGCCCTCCACCTTCCTTGATCTCTTACCGGGGGCTCTCTGCTCACATCTACTCCTGGTCCCTGGGACCCTACATGGAAGCTGCTGAGGCTCCTACCAGACAGACACGGAGCTGGTGAGAGGCTTCCTGTATGACCTGCAGAACCACCAGCCAAATAAACCTCCTTTCATTATAAATTACCCAGCCTCGAGTAATCCTTCATAACAACACTGAATGGACTAAGTCATGTATCTTCTATGCAAATTTTCCTCCTTTTTTCCTATTATTTTACTTGTTTAATTCCGCTTTCCTTTGCCATTGGCCAAATATTTTATAAAACTCAAATTCATCAGATTGTTTTGACTTTAAAAAGAGAATATCCATTTGAACCTACAGTCTCATTACTAGGTATCCACCCGGAAGGAAAACACACACACACACACACACACACACTTTACCATGAAAACATTGGCACTCAAATATTTATCACAGGTAAATTGACAATCAGCAAGATGTGGAGCAACCCAAGTGCCCATCAACTCATGAATGGATAAATAAAGTATGGTCTATGTATACCATGGAATACTGTTCAACCATAAAGAAAGATGGGCACTTGGCGTCTTTTGTATTCACCTGGATGGATTCAAAGTACATGCTCCTAAGTAAAAAGCATCACAAGAATTGAAAAGGAAGCATCTAATGTACACAATACTAACATGAAAGTTGTAGATGAACTACTGCACATTTACTCAAGAAAAAAAAAGGCACGATTAAATTCAAGTAGAGGGAGAAAGAGATGAGGGAGGGGGTTTGGTAAGCACTCACCGATCAGGTGAAGTGGAGGTGCATATGGTATACTTCCCGGGGAAAGGGCTTAACTACAACTTGGAACTTTACCTAACAAATTCAAACAATATAACCTTAAGGTACCCACATATTAATCTGAATTAAAAAATCTGAAGCCACTTAAAAAGAGAGAAAATATGAAATTAAATAGTCTAAAAAATTAGGAATACTCTAAATTCATCAGGTAATTTAAATCAATGTTTTATCAACTGAACGTCTTTTAAAAATCAGGGATTTTCCACCTTTTAGCTACACCATTCTGTGTTTCCCCTTACACCTCCACTATCACACGATGGTTGCAACAGTGTCAGGCACCACAGCTTCATGATAGAATGTCTAAAAGTTAGAACAAGGGCATTTTTACAATGCTCTTTTGTAAAGGTCGAATGTTTTAAACAGGCAACTTCATTGCAAGGTTATCTTATCCTATATTTTAGAAGCTAATATTTTGGGATGTTTTGTCTTCAAAATATGAACTAGTCACACATGTCAAATAATCATTCAAGAACACCAGGAAAACAACAATAAAACAGCTATCATTCCTGTAATATTTGTTTTAAATCATTTGTAATTTTCAGAAAGTAAAAAAGTATGTTCTTCTGGTTGTTAAGTACTAGTTTTCCCCATATAGAAGCTATGATAAACACTAGAATATTAAATGTTCTTAGAAAAACTCTTTCTTAGTCAATGAAGCTTGAGAAATATATTTCATATTCACTTACTTGTAACTCTTTATAGTCCTGCTGTAACGAAATTTCGAATGTATTCAACCCACCAAAATGGTGTATGTGTTATTAATCTTAACAAAATGTTAACTCACCTTATGAATGAAAATGTCCTCCTCTATTTAAGTATAACATTTCTATAATTCATTTGAATGATTATGTGAAATTTCCTTTGCTAGTGATTTATTAAATGTTGGATCATGGAAGTTAGTGGGAGAGATTATAGAAGGCAATCTTAACTGGATCCATGATATTAAAGTACATAAATAGTCTGTTAAAACAAGCTGGACATAAAAATGTGCTTTAGAATCATCACTGGTGTAGAATACATGCTAAGGATATGTCTAATTTTCCAACAAGAAGAAAATCAATATATAAAAAGCACCCATTCATAACTTGTTCTAAAAATCACATATTGATAATTGTTTTAATTTCTTTTCGGTTTCTTTAGAGAAAAAAGGGAAATTAAAATTGATTTTTTTCTCTCTTTGAATCAAATTAAGTACTTTATATTTTGTCTCAAATATCAATAATAATAGAAAAACAAATAGAGAAGTTAGGAGTGAGAAATAGATTCTGTGAAATTAAGCAGTTTGCTGGTTAAACTTAACAGCTTAATGGAAATGAAAGAAAAAATAATAAAGAAACTTGATGGCAGAGAAACTTGATGGTAGAGAAACTTGATGGTAGATAGAAATTATCTAAGATGAAGAATAGAAAAAGACAATAGTATTGCAAATAATCACCATAACTGGACCCCCAAAAGCACGTGAGATGACACGGTGTGGTCAGAAACATATGGCGCCAGAATGGCAGAGAGGAAAGAATAGAGAAGAAAAAAACTTAAAGATGTCATGGCTGAAAATTTGCTTACATTTGTATATTGAGAGATTTTAGGTGTTAAAAAGAGAGAGAGAGAGAGAAACTACCAGGCAAATAGACCTCAAGAAGGTCACAGGCAGGCACTTTGTATTCAAAATACTTGAAGTCAGACCTAGATAGCCGATTGTGATAGCGGCCAAAGGTAAATGGCATATAGCATGCAATGTAACAATGCAATTAATGACTGAAATAAAAGTGACAAATGAAAGAAGAATGTGGAAACATTTTTAAATTGCCCAGTTAAAAAAAGGAAACAAAACTGCCAACTCAGAATTCTATTCTCAGTGATAATATCATGTATAACTGAAAGCAAAATAAAACAAGTGTTTTTTTTTTTTTTTTTATACAGAGTCTCAAGCTGTCACCCTGGATAGAGTGCTGTCGCATCACAGCTCACAGCAACCTACAATTCCTGGGCTCAAGCGAGTCTCCTGCCTCTGCCTCCCAAGTAGCTGGGACTACAGGCGCCTGCCACAATGCCATGCCGTTTTCTTTTTTGATTGCAGCCGTCATTGTTGTTTGGTGGGCCTGGGCTGGATTTGAACCCGCCAGCTCAGGTATACGTGGTTGGCGCTTTAGCCCGTTGAGCCACTGGCACCAAGCCAATAAAACAAGTTTTAATGAAAAAATACAAATAGCTATTACCAGGAGACCATGACCCTAGACAAGGAAAACAAGCCTCAGAATTGGTAAATATATGGATATATAGGTATATGCAAAAAAATGCATTTTGATTCCTTATTCTTAGCATAAATTAAAATTGATGCACTTACCAATTAACTTTATCATGTTAATTTTTATATTACATGTAAAAATTATAACACAAAGATAATTATAATTTTGCCAATTTTTGAGACTGCAATTTAGGCTGAATTA